>JAYMTJ010000334.1:0-11835 GCA_036897525.1 Pelargonium x hortorum | reverse complement strand
TCCAACTCCGTTAAATTTGACCGTTAAGTGTCTTACGTGGATTTTTTTTGTCATTTTTGAATTTTTTTTAATTCACAAAAATTCCACCTCACCTCCCCTTATCATACTTAGACTCCACCTCACCGCCACGTCACCCCACCTTCTTCTTCCTCCTCATATTGCCGGATAACCAACCTTTTCGCCCCGGAAAAAAAAAACTAAAAATGAAACCAAAATTAATCAATATCGTCGAATCGAACACAATTGGATCTTTTATCTTAATTTTTAAATAGAAATCAAACCAAAATCAATTCCTATTTTCTGGATCTGAGATTTCAAAAATTGAAAATTATCTCTCATCAACATTGATCACAATAAAAGAACGCGGAATGAAGAAAGAGAGAAAAGTGAACAGATACAAAAACAGCCATTGAGGGCATGCATTAATAGAAAAAATCTGCAATAATTGAATTTCTCCTGCTCTGGTTTCGTGAGATGATGGCCTACCTTAGAGGGATGATTCTTTAGCCAACATAGCTCCAACACACTATTCATTGCTCCAAGTGATGGGAAACAATAACAACTTCACCATCCAAGGTTCCAACAACAACCCTAAACCTATTTTCATCTCCCAAACCATTGCCTGAAGTAGACAGAGGCTGCGAAAAAAGGCCAAGCAGAAGATCCAACTTTCGCAGCACATAAAAAAATGACCTGGTGTAAAAATATTGATACTGTCAAAAAGGATAGGATGTTCCACGCTCGCGAGTCTGCCTATATGTATTGGAGGTGTGAATTTCAATTTTGAGAAAACGTATTGATGAGAGGAAATTTTTAATTTTAGAAATTTCAGATCCAAAAAATAGGAATTGATTTTGGTTTGATTTCTATTAAAAAATTAGGATAAAAGACTCAAATGTGTTCGATCCGACGTTATTGATTAAATTTGATATGATTTTTAGTGTTATTTTTTTCCGGAAAAATTATGAATTTTCCGGCAAAGAGATTGATTATCCGGCAACATGAGGAAGAAGAAGAAGAAGGTGGGGTGACGTGGCGATGAGGTGGATGTGAGGTAGAGTCCAAGTAAGGTGGAAGGAGGTAATGTGGAAATTTTGGAAATTAAAAAAAATTCAAAAATGGCAAAAATTTCCATGTAGGACACTTAACGGTCAAGCTTAACGAATTGGACGGTAGGGACCTTTTCAGTCCACTTTTAGATAGTACAGGGACCAATTTGATCCAAAATGAAGTACAAGGACCATTTTGGTCCATTTTTGATAGTACAGGAACCATTTCAATACTTTATCCGGGCATTAATGACACTAATGTGATCAAAGGTTGAGGACATCCATAAGGCCACCCTGTATATTTTCAGTAATGTCCTATTTGCAGTTTACAGCACTAGAAGCATGGTTCTATGGTCCATCAACGTCAAGTGGATTCAATGCTTAATAACAAATAAGCATGTACTCCTATTGGCTTATCCCAAATAGTGATTCGATTGAACGAACAAACAACATTTAAGGTCTTAATCACCCTCACTTTTCCATATTACCCAATATTGAACACTAGAAACAGAGAGGTGCCTTCTTTTAAAAAATACGTACGCATAGTGCCAAAATATCATTTGTTCTCCTTATACATTTAACATACTTATTAGTGAGACTGGGGATGAATCCTATTAGAGATAATTATGAGAAGGAAAATAAAATTAAAAAAAACTGAACAATAAAAATTTCCAGACTTGAACAATAATGGCATTCCAGCCATGTCTACTGCCAGGCACACTTATGTAAGAACATTACCATGGTAAATGGAACAGCAATAACAAAATAATATCCATACCTCGGGCATCACTTCAGCTTCGACAACAGAAACATAGTTTGATATTGCACGGATACAATATAATGCAGCCTCTGCTGGACGCCACTCGTTATGAATATCATTTCCACAGCTAGATACAGCCTAAATAACAAAAGAAATGTCAAGTTATGAAAGGGTCAGAGAAACGATTTTGCATTAATTCAGGCAACATAGCAAGGCATCCTAAAAACAATCCAAAAGGTTTGAAAGACCCTATATTTGCCAGGGGGGAAGAGGGAGTTAATTTGAAAATATTAGGTAACTGCAAGTGGGTACTCTAGCATGCAATTGATGGGGAAAACATTAAACATAGGAGTTGGAATTCCACCATTTTGATTACAATTTACAAGAGATGAAAAAAGTAAAAGATCTTTAAAATGCACCCTTACTCTTGTAAATCAGTACAAACAACAAATTCTGAAGTATAAATAGCAGAGAAATTCTGTATTCACATAAAACGTTTCGCCATTTCCAACAATAGTACTTAACACAAAATCAGAAGCATATATAAACATTTCTCCAGGACAAAAGAGAAGAGATACAAACCTCAACAAGTTTCATGTAAAGTATTTTAAGAGTTCTTTCACCACCTAACACTGAGGCTGCATCACTTAGAACGTCCGCAACAGCTAAAAGCATCAGAAATTACATTATAGAGTTACAAGTTGTACATATTCAGTGAAACTGTGCATACAGTCATAAGATTCATATCATGAGTGCAAGTACAATACATAATTAAGTAGCAACATACAGAAAAAGTCGTCACAATTACTGAAGGAAGAATAAAGATCCTTCATGGAACATTTTTCTAAAAGCTACGTCATTAACTCAAATTGGTAAGTAATACAATAATAAACATTGGTTTAACTAGAAGCAAAACAAACCAGTGTGGAAATAGAACCCCAAAAAGCATTTTTCTCGCGAAACCCAGACAACTTCAAATTATTATAGATTTTGTATGAGCGTTATTGCAATTAACTGATCATTACAAATATAAACACTCAGTGATGAGCTATAATGAAACTATGTAGTCTCTTTCAAATTGTATAATCACAGGAAAGGTTCTCACGTCATACATTCTAGCGCTTTCCACTTTATCGGCTGCTAAACTTGTTATTCAATACATTTTGCTCTCTTGAGTTTTGTTTCCACTCACACATTTTTTGTCTAAGAAAGAAAACCAACATTAACAAAATAGTCATCCTAACAGTTGATAACTATCATCTTACACATATGTTATTGGGTAATCAACTCATTATCAACATTTTGAATTGAGAGTTTAAGAAGCTTCATCTGGCCCCCAACAATCACAAACGAATGTTCACTACTTCACTTTATGTGTTTGAAAAAGGCTCATTCTCATTGTAAATATTCAATAAAAGTTGCTATGTATGATTTTCTATAGGTATAAAAGTGTGGCCAAGTGCATGAGGCTCCCAGTTTACATTTATGATTAAATAGGTTAATTAACATAACTTGCTCTATGGAACAGCGATCATTACCATATCTGGTGTGCTTAAAATCCTTGAGGTCCTCGTATGAAAGGTCCTGATAATCTTGAGGATATTGAACGCGGAAAATAACCTGTGAAGAATAACCATATCTGAAAGTTGTTGAAGATATAGAAAATCACCAAGCAACATAGTAATGCGCATTTCACAAAGCTGTCTCTTCCATCAATTTTAATCCGAGAGAGAAATCTGTCAACAATATTTTTCCTTTTACAAAAAATAAATGATACACTTAAATAAAAAATTTAATCAAAACCTATTCAATACAACAATAAACAAGAGCATTTCTAGATAAGAAACTAAACACATGGGATTAACCGATACAAAATAAATAATGGGAATGTGATGAATTCCCCCCAAACTACACAATTTAATCTCAATGAAGGTAAAATACATTTGAAAATCACATATACTATTTCAAGATAAGTTAAGAATAACAGCATTATTGAGAAGGCTAGGAAATATTGTAATTGTCTTTATACCAATTTTTGAAATAACATAGATAACCCTTAATGTATGACTGTCTGAAACTAGAATATATTATCTTCATATTCCCAACGTACCAGGGAAACAAGTGATTCATACGATGAAGAGAAAACTTGCAACCTCCTATTCCTCTCAGCTTCAATAGATTCGTCATTACCAAATGAACGATAAGCATTCCTGTGAAAGTTAAAATCATTATATCCAAAACTTATTTTCTGCATTACTCATAAACTACAGGAACTCTTGAAGAATTTACCTTTTGGTCAAGTCAACCTGAAGATTGTGCCAAAAGTTGAAAGTCATCGAAGCAATATCATATTCAGGGTGGGAAGTAACCTCCAATAGTGCATGAACAATCGTCATTGATTCACCAGTACCTTTAGTACAAAAAAAAAAGTAAACGGATAAATCGTCTCGCAGGGAAGAAAATATCAAATGATTGAAGTTCAATGTTAGCTTAAGGATTACATATATAGATCTATGAAGCACGAGTACAGGTTGTCCTTTGGCTACTGTTAAGAAGTGTTCATATTAGCAAGCAATCTTTGATTGCTTAATTTTAGGGATGTTGTAGATTATAATTAATTATAGGTTGATTTACTTTCAATGTATAGCCTAACTCTACTCATATATATAGGGTCTCCTCTTATTGAATAAGATATACAGATCTTCTCTTTAAAATCAAGATGAAATATACCTAAAGCTTCAATTTTCAATCGTGTCTTCATTCTGGCAGTTTTGCGCCGTGTTCTCACTCCAGTGATTTTCCGACGACCTTTCCAAAAACACTCCTTGTTGTCATACCAAAACAAAATTAACACTAGTGCACAAGCCTCTCTATCCAAAAATGATCGTGCTCTCAATTTTGCTATTTCTGGTCTTGTATTAATTTCATAGCTGTCAGACCCTTCATCTGAAGTTGTCAATCGTCTAGAATCCAAGAGACCCTCGTCGGATCTGCTCAGACGCCGAAGCTTTCCACAGCCCACTGCCACTTCGTTTTCACATGCTGGTGACTCAATCTACTATTGCTTATGTAGCTCAAACTCGTACACTTGAAACTTGGGTTTTTGATATGGTGCTTCAGACCGCATCACTGGTAAAAAGAAATATTTTTTCCATTTCAATAATTCAATATTGCTTCCCAGTGTAACTCTTACTAATAGATCCAAAACATTTGTGAAAGGCATAGGTAATGTGAGACCTCTCTTAATTATCTTTAGACTCTATCATATATATCCTTGATTGTTATTTCAATCTTGTTTCTATAAGTAAATTAGCACAAGCATTTGATTGTTTCGTTACCTTTGTTGATGACTATCACTGAGCAGGACCGAGATAAGAGATATATGATTGGCATAGGATGTGAGTCACAAGGGTTGTATCATCTTACCATGTCTCCGCCAATTCTGTGCACTTCTACAGAATAGACAATCATCATTCACAATATTCTTGGACATCCTACTCTCGACAAGCTACATCTTGGTTCCGAGTCTCACAAATCTATCATTTTTAGTGTGCGAGTCATGCCAATTAGGTAAGCACACTCACGTAATGGTTCAATAAAATCTTACTAAAAATGTTGACCTTTTAGTAGTGAAAGTCATATCCATTATGTGTAGCCTAATTATCAAATTTGATAATGCCCATAAGCAATCACCTAGTGCATGGTTTGGACGATTCAGCTTAGTCGTTCAAGAATTTTGTATTTTTCGTAGCAAGGCTGAACACTATGTTTTCTATCACCATACCTCACAATATCGTTATTACAGAAGACGATTAGGAGGGATCCATAAGTTGAAGGAACACCTTTTTAGGCATTTTTAAATAAAAGAGTTGGGTCGCCTCAAATATGTTTTGGGTATTAAAGTTGCCCAACCTAATGTGCACATCGTCATCTCTCAACACAAGCATGTGTTGTTGTGCTGGACATTCTGTAGGAAACCAAAATGTTGGATTGTCGACCTATTAATACTCTCATGGATCCAAATGTCAAAGTGTTTCCAGGACAGGGTGAACCTTTGAAAGATATCACAGACTCATTGGAAAGATGAATTACATACAATCACTCGGCTAGATATTTCTCCAATCTCCATGTGACAATTATTGGGATGTAGTGGGCATATACAATAAAAGTTGGCCCTGATGGTCGAGTGGATCGCCATAAGGCTTAGTTGGATGCCAGAGACAACACTAAGATATTTGGACTTGACTATGGAGACGCTTTTTTCACCCATGGATCTACATCTTAAACTTCTTTCAGGAGAAGAGGAGCCTTTGGAATATCTTGGAAGATATCGCAAACTCATTGAAAAGTTGTATTACCTCACAATCACTCAGCCAAATATTTATTTTGCAGTGAGTCATTGGGATGCAGCGAGTCAAAAGATACAAAAACAATGCAATATACCTCAGTGAATATTTGCAATCATTAAACAGATACTTACCAGTCGCAATAAGTTCAACATAGGAATCACCCAAGTCAGCAAACAATCGAGCAATGGCTTTGACATCTTCTTCATCCTGAGAGCAAAAGTAAATTTAGAACGGAACATATGTATAAATACATAAAACTTTCAATCTGTATTTAAGAAAAGCATTTGACAGCAAAAGATGGAAAAATGTATTGGCAATTTTAATACCACTAAAAAGAAGTATATGTGTCTGAGTATATATAAAATAAGATGATCATACATGCCTATAGTTTTACAATCATAATCACTTGCCGAAAACTTAGAACACATATAATTATATTCTTGTTATACCTGCAACAGTGCCTTCCCAAGTCTAGTTAAATGCCCCTAGCGCCTAACCAAACACATTTTGACACTCATATATAAATCAAAGCAAAATGGTAAATATTCTAGGCTGCTGAATCGGCTCGATATATACACATATTCTTGAATTAATACAACAATGGCAAGTAAAATACATGTTATATGATGTACCTAATAAAACAGAATTAGTATCGCAAATAGTCTGATATAATGGCAAACAGCACCACTCTGGAAGGTCTACTCCACATGTGATTTTTCATCCAAGGTGTTCATTTTAATCATACAATAGCTACAGTAGCCAACATAGCTAAATAGCTAATAGTTTAAACATTATTGATTAAATACCTTACAAGGATCTCTCAGTTGTGCCTTCAGACTCAAAACCTGTGGCACAATTACTTCAATTAAAGGCATCTGTACAGGAACACCACCAGAGTTTCCCGCTGCTGAGTAATGTATCAGTTCCGAAACAACTACAAGGAAAAATGAACAAGGAAATTAAAGGAAGCCTAGAAAAAAGCAATTATTCTTGACATGTACAGGACATATAATATTCATGCTTATGCAGAATGGAGCTTATCACACAACTTTTACAACTGCAAGAAGTAGGATCCTCTACCATATTTCCCAATCATCAAAAGTATTTTTGGGATTAGAGATAATTTTGATAAACAACAATCTCAGATTTTTTAGTGTTTAGCTTTTATGTTAACAGCATAAAATCTAAGGCAAGTGCAACAGAGAAGAGACAAGCGCCCAAATCAAGCCAAAGAAATGAGCCAGAATTTAATCACTTCTAACTTATTATGCTTTCAAAACACCAAGGGGGCTAGTAAATGCCAAACATATGAAAACTGTACAACAATGAGGTCAAATATCTAAACAAAAAATTTAACCTACATTTTGAAGCTGTGCCTTATACAGAAAATAAGAAAAAAAATTGTATAATGAGTAGTATGTCAGAAATTAAAACACTTCAAAACAGGAACAGAGTGATAGTAACATAAAGAGCAGAGTGATAGTTCCAACTTTGTAATACATATGTTCAAGAAACCAGGCATAATAAGAACACAAAAAAAACTCCCTTAGAAGCGTTAGCCAGTTATGATAGTAATACCATTTACAGATGCCTCAGAAAGTAGTTCAGAGTTTAAGCTTGAGAGAGCTGCAAGGACCAAAGGATGAGAAGCAAGCACAGATCCTGGTATGCTGAAAAAAAAAAACAGAAGTTCAAAAAAGTTAAATGAGTTTTAGTCATTATCCCTTTTTTTCCCCACATAAGAGCAATTACAGATCACAGAAGTTTTAAAAAAATTAGCAAGAACCAAAGCATAAAAATCAACAAGCAGCCAAGCACTTATTCTTTTAAGTTTTTTTTTTTTTTTTTGAAAGGTATTCTTTTAAGTTTTAAGTTTTAACTGTTGGAATAGTAAAAGTTTGAAACACAACAAGTTAACATACTTTGTACCAAGTTCAACATTCATTTAGCAGTAAGCTGGTCGAATCACACAAAGTTTGACAAATAAGTTATAACATGCCAGCACATAGTGATGAGGGACAACCAATATTATCTAGTATTTGTTTTCTTTATTATTTTGTAGTAGTTAAATAATTGTTCTACAGTTTTAGGATAAGATTTGATTAGGAGTTGGTTGTGTTTTATACAAATAGTTGTTTATGCTTAGATTGGAATTAGTTTTTGATGATCCTGTAAATAAAATTTAGAATACTGCCCTCCTCTTTTTCTTCTAACTTCCTTGATCCTTCCTTCTGTCTTCATCCTTTTCTTAATTTCTTTCTTTGTTCTTCTTAATTCTGTCTTCTTTCTTCTTAATTTCGGTTTTCTATCTACTGTCCTACATCACACATAAAGGGCACACCTACATGTACATAAAAGTACACACGATACACCTATTCACCTATTATTCAAAAAGCTTATAAACAGCTAAACAATTTCAGCTCCCAACTTCACCTAAAAACTCTTTAGTCCACCCAACAATTTTAGCTGCTGGAAACTCTAAACATGTAATCAACTTGAACTACAAATCCACACAACAGTCACAACACCTCTTTTTAGCAAGACATCAAAACAAATATAGTTGAAGACAACTCCTACTTTATTGGCATCACAACAAATTTCCTACTTGTCAATAATCTCACATCTCTTTTGTCATCCTTATTACCAGAGAACAGAAAAAAAAGGTAGGGGAGATGAAATTAGTACCTGTGCTTTAACCGAAGCCAAGATGCAAAAGCCTCGAGAACCTGGAAGACATAATTCAACATTTTAAGGAAATGCTTAATAATTTGTCATGAATAAAGACAGGATAGCAAAATTAATAATGATTGATATAGCATGAGACAAGACTTCAAGGAGTATAGAAGGAAAACTATTTCAAATCCAAATGTCCATTACGAAGCACAAAGGTTCAACTGATACAGACAAACTCTACTATAAATGAGCACGTACCACATGACAATCAACATGGGCTTCTTAATAACGATATCATCATTTCCATATTGAACTTCTAAATTAAATATGCACTTTCAACAGCAGCATGCACAATGAACCACTCTACTTCATTTAAATATGTCAATAACATACCTAACTACAGCATCCACCACAACCCTGTAGCATCTAAGACATTTACATTTCAATATAATCGTTAATACAAAAAGAGAGCCATACTGTTAACTATTCACGATTCACCAAGGACTACAAGGCCCAAACACCTCAATAACGACAGAAAATAACTGATAAAATATTCAGTGTATGTTAAACTCGGATGTAACAGTTATCATTCACTATCAGCAACGAGAGGGGTTAACCTTAAGTTTAGGCAGGTAAAAAGTATATCAGTGGGACTAGACTCGTTCAGAATTGTGGGAAGACCAATTTGCCGAGAAGCCTCAGATGTGGAATTTATTTAACCATACTCCAATGAGTGGGTCTGCATCTGCAATTGGATTTATTCTTTTCATTTTTTTTTGTTTGATTAGATTTACTTTAGAACACTAAACATTCACCCTTTCTAATAAAAAAATCATCGTAGACTTGGGAGTAAAATTGTTATGAAAGTTAAGTAAAAATTAAAGACTTCTCAGTCACTTGTACAATATTATTCTTCTAAGATGTCCCAAGAAATGGAACCTCCATCAGTGAAAAAAGAAGACAGAAGTGAGCACTGTGAAGTTAAAAGTTAAGACAATCTATGAAGAGAAGAAAAAATCACGAATAATAGGACCACCAGCACATGAATCCCCAATAACAAGCGAGGGATCCATCACATTTATCTAGAGGTTGCAAAAAGCAGGGTCGGATTCGGGTTGAAAAAACCCTAACCCTCACCCGACCCTATAGGGTCATCTTATGTTCAACTTCTCATTTCACAACTTATAAACTATACTGATGTAATTTGATAGTAAAAGAGAAGCCCCTTATATAGGGCAATACAAGAGTTGACTCAAACTCAATTAGCAGATAGCCCTATGTTAAGTCTTAGTCTATAGAGTGGATCAACAATTAAGCTATTATAATTAAGACATTCATTAACAAATCCCATATATCATGAGATTCTAGATATTTCAACATCCTCTCTCAAACACAAGGTGTCATCCACTAAAAATGTGGCACAAAAGCTGCCTAGATAATTCAAATGAAAGAAGTTAGTGACTATGGCAAATCCAACGAGAAGCACACTAAGTGTGTACACTAAAATTTATTGATAATATCGCATGGGATGATCGATTTGAGCCATCCAACCACAACCACCATTCTGTAATTAGATTCTAAAAAACAAGTCCAAAAAACATATGGTATAAATTGAACATACGCCAAATCAGGTGTCAATAGCTAGAACTTCAAGAAGACACAAGATCAAGGATTTCTTCTTCATATTGTGCATCACCCACACAAATAAATCAATAAAATTGAAAATATAAGAAATAGTCGTTACATAGATATAACTTGATAGAAGAAGAGACCCTTCATATAGTGCATTACAAGAACTGACTTAAACTGAAATAGGAAATTATAGTTTTAGGTTGAGGTTTAGTATGTGGAGCTAATTAAACTATTAGGGTAAATTACACGTTACTACCCTGCTCTTGCACGTTACTACCCTGATATTGCATTCTGTTAAATTTTTAGACCCACCGTCAATTTCATGATGAAAAGTTTTTTTTCCCTTCTTTTATATTATTATAATTAAAAAAGAAGACAAAAAAACAAATCTCATTTTCACCCAACCAGACCCTCCCTCTCCTCTCCCCTCTCTCCTCTCTCATCTCCCCGTAACCAACCCTCATCTCCCATCCCTCTCCTCTCTCCTCTCTTTGGTCTCCCCCCGTACGCAGCGGTTCTAGACCCAGATGGCCACCACTTGGTCCGACCTCAGGAGTCGCTTCTTCTCCGACCCGAGACCACTGCTTGGTCCGTGACGACAGCGATCTCCAGTGCAGGCCATGAGCAGATCTAAGTCAACTCCAGTCTGCTCTTTACAAACTCTTCTTCGATCTCTAATATAGCATAATCTACCAAGTCCTTGGTTTTGTACAGAACAAACCCGCAAGTAACCAAGACCTTACAACTATGGTAATTTTTTCTTTATGGATGCAATTGTTCATTTATTTTTAGGTCTCTAACATTGTTCTTGCAAATCAAGCAAAATAATTGGGCATATATTGATAGACTTAGCAATTTATCATAGGGTTTAACAATTGAAATTAGGTTTGTTTGGTTACGTTCATTGATCTACATTCTCTAGTTCTTCACTACACGAGTTCACGGCTTCACGGTGCGGTTTGTTTGACGGAATTGTTTTATATCCTTACTTTGAACAGTACTAAAAGAACCATCTTTTTGTATCAAAAAAAAAACCATTTTCCACCAACCCTAACTTTTGCAGCTCCACTATGATGATATATATACATTAGCGTGGGATAAACTTCTCTGCTCTTCCAATTTCTTGTTTTTGACAAGACCTTAGAGCTCTGATAAACTTCCGGCATGAAAACACATATTCCGGCAAATAAATCTAATTTTTGCAAACAAAAATTTCAGTATAAACTTTAACTTCCGGTGAAATTGTAACTTTATAAAATAAATGAAATGAAAAACAAAAAAAAAAATCCGGTCAGCATTATGAAATTTCCGGCGAAACATGTTCTTAGTACGGGGGGGGGGTTCAAAAAACCGAACCAAACCCCTCAAAACA
>JAYMTJ010000333.1:0-11848 GCA_036897525.1 Pelargonium x hortorum | reverse complement strand
TTGGGCGAGGGGTTATCTCACTCGTTTTGATCTATTGTTGCTCCGGTCTCTCTTTGGCACTTTTGACTTGCTCGGATTGTTGTTGTTTTTTGTGTTCGTAATGATATTTAGAATTGGTTTTGTGTGGTGGGTTTTTTATTTGATGAAACTGATTTGTTGTTTTGTATTGACTCATGGTTATGCTTTGCTCTTTGGTGTTGTGTATAGTTGCTTTCTGGGTTTGTGATTCTTAGGGTTGTATTTGGATTGTGGGTGTATGTTCATTGAGCTGAGAGTAGTTAGATGGTTGAGGGCTTGGGTGTATTTTGTTACAAATTTGATGGCAATGCTATGTTTGCTCTTAGGGTGTTGTGTGTGCTTGTTTTCTGTGTTTCTGACGAAGTTTATAGTTGGTTTGGTGTATTTAGTTGTATCTCTATCAATGTAAAGATGCAACTGATATGTGGTTTTGTTTTGCATATGGTTATGCCATGCTCTTCGGGTTTTGTGTGTAGCTGTTCTCTGTGTTTGTGATGCTTACTGGTTTTTTATTGGTAACGCGTCTGCATAGTTATTTATGGGAATTGGAATCAGCTTCTTGATAGTGATTTTGTATTTGTGATGCTTGGTTTTTGTATTGGAATTTTGGGTATATGTTCTGAGTGGACTTGTGACTTGTAATGACTGAAGCTAGAACTGAGGGATTTCTGGTGGATCACGTTATGACTTAAATTTTTAGATTGAGTCAATTTTTTAAATGGCGATCTTACTATATAGGCTTGGGTTTTCTTCGCTCCAAGTTTCACCCTCTTAATCATCTCTGTGTAACAGTTCATCCCAACATTTTGTGGAAATCGATCCATTTTGCACCTCAAAATATTCTAAGTGGCTGATAATTGTCTAGGCCCTGTGTTTTCTAAGTGTCTCTCTCAGCACTCTTAAGAGTGAACTAAGTCAACTTAATTTCATCTGATAATTATTACTTTTTACTCCCCTAGTTTTTTAAATAGTTAAGAGAATGTCAAATACTTTAATGCTCCTGAAAAGGAAAATGCCACAAAATAAGTTGACTTGTCATTTTGAACTATACTGAGAATCAAGAGTAATCTGCTTCATGTCTGATTAAAACGGCTTTCACCTTATGATTTTGCATTAATATTGATTAGCAACTTCACTACTCTTGACAGGTACCAATGTGATAGCATCACTGATATATGCAGTTGTGGTGTTAAGACACTTTTATCCATATTTTGTTACATATTGGCAGAAGAGTAAGCTTGCTTTGAATCGATGATCAGCTGAACTGGTTGGTGCTCTTGGCCTTGATATATGCACTCTTTCTCAAGTAGAGAAGCTGAAAGATAAGTTGGTATCTGGTGCTATATTTTAATCATTTTCCTTTCTCCCAACTCTTGAAGAAAAGCATCCCAGATTGCAGGATTCATTTTGGGTGCCCTTTGAAGGACCACGATGGGAAATCCCGGTTCACCACAGGCATCTTTATTGCGCCCTAATAACATGCTGTTTAATTCAGCTTCTGGGATGTCTGCTGATAATCGTTTCTCATCAGTTTTACAAAATGAAAGGCATTCCCAGAAATCTCCATTATTTTCTTCATCCAGTGATAGAGCGTCTCGGCCTCTAACTCATTCGTCTCATTCTGAAGCACAAGATACATCATTCATAAATCACCTTAATGAGAATAAGGAAATTTCCTGGTACACAGATCCACTTAAGGAGTTTCTTGACCTCGCCCCTGAAGAAATTCCTGCCCAGAATGGGCATGCAGAAGGCAGCTCTGTTGTCATGGCATCTGAGGACCATACGAAGAGAGCTGAGTGGCAGGAGTGGGCAGATCAGTTAATTTCGGTTGATGATGCTCTGGAACCAAATTGGAGTGAGCTTATTGATGTCAATGAAGTGGATCCAAGAATTCAGGTTTTAATTCTAACTTCTAGTGAAATTGGATAAATGTGAATCAAAATTTGTTTGAAAAGTCTTGTGAGGTTTTAAATTAATTGATCCATACATAGAACTTCCCATTCCTTATTCCTACTTACTGTCTAAAATTGACTTGTTGACTGTTGTATATGTATGCCACCAAACAGTTGGATGAGATTCTGGATGTGTTACCCATGCCACAAACCTATCTTTTCTGCATCCCCGATAAATGTTACTTTGTATATAAAAATTCAAAACTACTAATACAAATGAAAATCTTGATTCCGTAGCCTTAAGTGTGACAGGAAATACATATGAAGTTTGCTTCTCCTTCTGTTGTATAAGCTTAGAAAGAGATCTCAGGCAAACATTATTTTTTTCCTCTTAAAAAGATATGAAATTTGTACATTCTTACAGGTGGTGGAACCATGCTCTGGTATCCTAGTACAGCAACCCCATACTCATCACCAACAGACAGGATCATCTGGAGAAATTTTTGCTGCTACTAGCCCATCGTCATCTGCACCCCCAACAAAGGCTCGAATGAGATGGACGCCAGAACTTCATGAGACCTTTGTGGATGCTGTTAACAAGCTTGGTGGTAGTGAACGTGCGTAACCTGCTTAAGTCATTGTATACAGCTCGGTCTCATTTGGTTCTGTGAATCATTATCTTCTCATATGTTGACTTACCATTTTATCTTACAGGAGCTACTCCGAAAGGTGTCTTAAAGCTCATGAATGTTGAAGGCCTGACTATCTATCACGTAAAAAGCCACCTTCAGGTTTTAGTAAATGCCTCTGCCCATATTTTATTCCCTTAAACAAGCTATTCATTCTATTGATTTTGATGACAATATATTATGACTCTTAAAATTGGCAGAAATATCGCACGGCAAGATACAGACCCGATTCATCAGAAGGAGATGGTGATTGCCTCCTCACTTATTTATTACTCTTGCAAACAAATGCATCTTTTGATCTTGAGAGTCGTGCTTACCTTTTTTATATCTTTTCTTTGTGTATTCATTTCCCCATTTCCTTTAGGCTATATGTCTATATCTCTGTTAATACAAAAGAATTTTCTAAAAGTAGACTTATTTGATACCAGATAGTCAAATCTGATACTTGTCTGGGTATCAGAACTTTAAGGTAAATGACCCAATTTAGTCCTTGAATTTTTTTTTAGCCCAAAATGGTCTCTGAACTTTTCTTTGACCCAAAATGGTTCATGAACTTTGAAATATTGATCTAAATAGTCCCTGAACTTTCAAATAGTGACCCAAAATGGTCCTTGCCATTCGAGCTTATATCAAAAGTTCAGGGACCATTTTGGATCAAACAAAAGTTAATGGACCAAATTGGGTCCAAAGATAAAAGTTCGGGGACCAACTGGGTCAAAACACGAAAGTTCATGGACCATTTTTGGTAAAAACAAATTCAGGGACCATATTGGGTCCAAACATGAAAGTTCATGGACCAAATTGGGTCTTTTATCAAGCTTTAAAATGTTTTCCTTTGGATATTTATGATCATTAACCCTTAATGTGATTCCCTAGAAGCTTCAGTTATTTTATTTATTTTTCATATTGTAAATTATGGTCTCGCTTTTTCTCTGGGTAATATATATTAGTTCTGAGGGTTCATATATAGGAGAACAGAGTTCGATGATTTGTTGAAATTATGTTCTCTTTGTCTCAGGAGTTTCAGAGAAAAAGATCACCCCTATCGAAGAATTAAAATCTCTGGACTTGAAAACGTAAGTGGATTCTCTTTGTGCTCTACATCCAATGTCACATCGTTTATCTATGCCCTTTCATTTCTTTTTGAGGGTGTTATACATGTTTCAAGTATTAGGCTGTCCTACACCTGTGTTAAAAGTTGTTTTCCAATTTCTTTTAGTTATTCTTGTATCAGAGGTTAATAAGATTAAATCAGCTGCCCCGCTTAAGCAGTATATGAAGGTCCGCAAACTTAAGAAAAAAATGATACGTTAGTGTTATTTATATATATTTGTTTGTTCCCATCGTACTAGATTTTTTGTACTATAACTGAACTTACGTAACAAAAACTTTTGTAGTCTTGCAGAAGCATAATTGTTAATCTTTTCGTCGTAATTTAGCTGGTCTTTCTCATATATATAATGATATTAAGTTTGTTCCGACACATTTATCCATGCCATCATGCATGTCTTAGTTTAACATTTCTCAGTCATTGCAAGCAACTAATGGTTAAAAATCGAATTGACATTTGATTGGTATATTTGGTGGTTCCACTTTCAGAATGAGGACGTCATCATAACGTTGACATTTAAAATTTTCAAAAGAAAGTAACGAACCTTAAACAAATTAGAGTTACTAATCTGCGAAAAATCTGATGAATGAGCTCTGTCTCTAACTCCCCTAATGTAATCACCATGAACTATAGTATTATTTTTTTTTTTAAATAAGAAAAATTATATTCTAATCATAAAATAAATATTGGTGAAAACTATGTCAGTTGTGCCAAAATATGCTAAAGTAATGTATTTGCTTGTAACACTTTGATAGTGCATTCAGTTATACACCTATTTCTCATTTATCTTATTCTTATTGCTAATGGCCTCGTGTAACATTTGAAATCTATGACAAGGTCTTTGGAGGAAATCATTATCTTTTAGTTTCTCCCTGTTTTTAAATTGAGGAGTACATGATTTGATTTTGTAAGAGTTGCTTATAGAGTTCTTGGTGTGTTTCCATTTTTTTTGCCTTAATCCTTCTCCTATAAATAGAAGAAAATATTTTCACTCTCCAAGATCTGAGCACCAATGGAAGAACTTCACAGTATGAGTAAAAGAAAAGAAAAGAAAAATAAAAAACGGGTCTTGATCTTTTAGACCGGTTCATCTGCTTTCTGATTCTTCCTGGGTTTAACCGTTTCTAGCCCCGGATGGCTGATCAGTTCGGTGTTCGACCGGGTGCTTGTTACCTGTACAGATTATTAATTTCTGTTTCAGTTTTGTTTTTTAATCCCAAAGAAGAAATATTTTCGATTTATAACTACACCACTCTTTTTCAAAGAGGATTTAATTATGCATTGAATTAACTTGCAGCTAAATCTTTTGACTTTGCATCTCTTTTTTTGGCCACAGGACTATGGGGATCACTGAAGCATTACGGATGCAGATGGAAGTTCAGAAGCAGCTTCATGAACAACTTGAGGTAAGTATTCCAGGTTTCAGTTGTCCTTTATTTTCCGACGTTAGAGCTTTTCCTATTTGAAGATCTAATTTCACAGAAGGTTATGTTGTAATTTTGTAAGTTATTGAATTGAACTTCAATTTCAGGTTAGAAATTGGATACCTAGTTTCAGATTTTAAGTTTAGTTGCTATTGAAATGCTGCAGGCCTTTATTACTATTTTGATGGATAGAGCTTTATATAGAAATATTTACTTTGTGTATAAATGAGCCCATTTAAGATGAAACTGATTTAGCCTTCATTAACCAAAGAACGCTATAACATTAACACAAACTCGACAATGTCGGGTTGATTTGGACTGGCTGGTCTATCAGTGACTAGACTAGAGTCGTATTTTGCGGTCGCTGGGTGTTGCAATAGTTTAGGATTCATCTTACTAATCACATGTTATGACGAGTTACATTGCTACAAAATGCACTTTCCTTTTTCAGTTTTTTGGATCATAAACCAAATTAAATTTTCTGATCGTGATATTATATAAATGTCGATGACGTGCTGAAGTTGGTGTTAATTTGTGTATTATGCAGATTCAGAGAAATTTGCAATTACGAATTGAAGAACAAGGGAAATATCTCCAAATGATGTTTGAGAAACAGAGAAAGATGGAGGACGACAAGGTGAAGGTCACTTCATCCTCCATCGATGACCCCACTTCCTCGAATGCAATGCCGCCTCCATCTGCTAACAAATCAGGAGCCTCGGTGGAAGATGGCGCTGGAAAAGCAAGTGACATTAATAACGGGACTTCCATGATCGGAGAAAGTTCCGAGGAACCAAACAGCAAGGATGATGGGGAATTTAGTGACCCATCCCCGAAACGAGCAAGAGTAGATGAAACAGAAGCATCAGCAGCTGCAGCGAAAGCTTCATCTTCTTGAATGTTGTATCCGGAAAAGGCATGGATGAGAGCGAAAGTGAGCCTAATAGGATGCTATTAAGGTCTACAACTTTCGAAACTTTGATGATTGTCAAATGAATGAATATGATGATTGGTTTTGTGTTGGTGAAGAAGGGAATTTTTTCCAGCACAAGATGGGGTTTGTGTAAATATTTGTAGGGTGTAATTTGTTGAACTTGTGCAGTTTAGTCTGAAACTATTTGACTTACTCGTTAACTTAAAACAAACTAAGCTATGTAGGGTGGAGAGGAGCAATCTCGTCCCCGTTTCTGCATATGAAAACTATTCTCGTCCTCGTTTCTCAGTAAAATTTAAACATTCATTGTATTTAGAGTGGGCAATTTGTATTGTAACTCAACACGAGCGTGAAACAAAATTTGTGCGAGGAATTAGAGTTTTTGTAATCGGTGGTGTTGGGTCTTTGAAAACATGCATGCATAATCAATTAGCCGTGTTGTGACATAGACAATACGCTCAATAAGCATAATTAAAGGTATAATTGTAAACTATGTGTCAAATGTGTGAGATAGTATCAACGTGTCATGTCCGTGTTTCGTCTTTATAATCGTACTGGGTCATGCAACACAATTACTAAACATATTGTAAATATATTGTGTTTGTGTAGAGTCGTGCAGCAAAAAAAAAAAAAACCTTTAACCCAACAAGCATTAGAATTAGCAGCTGTTTGTACTTACAATATATCAATCTCGGACACATAATAAATAAAAAATATTCACTAATTATATGCGCCGAGCTGCTGGGAACATATGATATACAGTAAACCAAACATAATTACATAAAAATGGAAAACTTAAAGCAGGGAATGTGATGTCTATCCCTAAGGCTGCAATGTTCAACCCCATTCTTTTTCTTTTTCTTTTTATTTTCCATTTAAAAGAAAAGGAAGAGAAGAAAATAAAACAACAGTCCCTGGTTGCGCTTTGATCGTCTTGTTTGGGACTTGGGAGTGTGTGTGTGTGTGAGAGAGAGGAGTGAGATTCATCAACAGTATTTACAGAGAGAGAGAGAGGATGTTGTTTCAGGTGGGAGGGCAAGGGACGCGTCCCACCTTCTTCGAGATGGCCGCCGCTCAACAGCTCCCGGCCAGTCTCCGAGCCGCTCTTACTTACTCCTTCGGCGTATGCTCTCTTTTCTCCATTTTCACCACTTTTTATGTAATTCGGTACCTATATATTGCCGATACAGTTCAATTTCCCTCGCGAATTTTGTGCGTTTTATGTATAAACAATTATGGGCATAGTTGGTGTTTGATTTTTAAGGTGAGGCCCGTAAGTATGTGTGCAGCAAAGCTGATTTTGAATTATAAATAATTGTCAGTTTTGCAGGTTGTTTAGCCCCTTATGATTTTGCATAAATTTCTAGTAAGGTTGCTCTTTCAGTCTTGGGCCAATTCATTTTAGGTGTTTTTAGAATGAGCAGCGGAATTACGGGTTACAACAGCTCGATAGGGTACCAAATTGGAATTTTTTGTGTACTTTGAGGCACTGGATTAGCAATTTTGTGTTATTGTTGACCAATTTTTGTTCCGTATAGTGAAGCCTATTAAATGGAGGGGTTTGCATTTATTGCTTCATCGTTGTGACCGTTTAAGTCAATGTGTTGTTTTACAGGTATTGGCGTTAAGAAGACCATTCTTCCACAGGGTGTTAGATTATGAAGATGAATGCTATGCTTTGCTGATGATGATTCTTGAAGCCCATAGCTTACGAACCACAGGTTTCTTCTTTTCTATTTATTTCTTACTACCTTGCTGTTAGCCTCCGTGTCCTTAATTATGGAACTGTATGTTGGTATTGCTTTGTTGTACTTGGTATACTAGATAATGGCATGCTGGTAATTTTCCATCTTTTACTAATCCCTGCTTGTACGTTATTTAGAACCCTTTGGTTATTCTGAGAGGCACCGGAGTACCATTGAATGGTTATAAGAAAGTAAATGTGAAGCATTGGGCAGCATTTACTCTAAGAAAGGGTTATGAAGGGAGTGAAGCCACTTAAACTTGGATAGGAAGGAAAAAAAAAGAAGCAGACATAGCAATTAGAGAGAAAGAGACCTTTACATTGCTTATTTTAACTTTTTTATATGCAGTTTGTCTTTTGAACATATTATGTATACCCTTACTGGACCTTATGTGCATTAAGTAAATTTAGTTAGCTGTTTATATAACCTAGAGCTGATTCATTTGTATTCCGTTCTCCTTCAGATGCTTCTTTCTCTGAATCTCTTTATGGTCTGAGAAGGAGAGCTGTGAAGATAAAAGTAAAGAAGGATGACGCACGTTTAAACTTAGGCGATAGGATTCAACACTCTGGCTTAGAAAAGCACCAAAAAGTTCTATCAGTTGTATTTCTGGTACAGCCTCTGCTTCTCTTATCTGAGTATAGTTCTTGATTAGTGAAATTTGAAATTTATTTTTCATTGGTTAATATAATAACTCATTCTTTGTAAGATATTCTAGTATTTGTGGTGCTTTATGTACAAACTGTTCTCTGCCTACTAGGTGAAAGTATCTCATTTATGATCCCGGAGCTGTTGTATGTTAAAATTGGTGTGCAGTATGGCATGGAGACCGTATTGGTCACTAGTCAGTTGCGATATCTGTATGTGTTGCCTCTGTTGTTAAATTGAACTGACACTTGACCAAATTGAACTGAAGTTAATATAATAAAAAAATCCATTTTCTAAGATATTGGTTAAAAATAAATAAATGTAGGATTTAATTGGACCGGAAGTAACAAAAAGTTACCTTTTTAAGAGAAGAAAAATAGTTTGGCCGGGACTGGACCAAAGACCAAATCTTTCCAAATGTATGGACTGAAAATTGGACCGAGTCTAATCCGTCTGCGTTCGGTTCGTTCCAATCCAAAATTTCGATGTGGAATGAATTTTGAACCCCCCTCCCTCAAGCAGGATGTTTGCTAGACTAATCTAACTTTCATTATTAATAACTAAGGCTTATGTTGTTAGGGATCTCATCTGGATCCATCCAGTATGTACGTTAATGTATGATAATTATATATGTACCTTTATTAAGTAATTTTCCAGAATTTGTTTATCTTTTGCCACTTGTATTATGAAAGCAGTCTCGTAATGATGGGTTGTAGCTTTAAAGATGTTGGACGCTAGGATAAAACAAAGGGAATAAGATAAGAGATGACAATACTCCCCATTATCTTACCACCCCTTTACGGCCTTATTATGGCTTAAGAATGGAAGCACAGAGAATAAAAACCAAAATGGTTTAAGACGAGTATGACTCTACAACTCTGTGTGTGTCTACAATATACAGTTTGTAGGAATTTTTATTTAATTGTTTGTAAATATATATCTTCGTTTCCCCCCTTCAGTATGCTACGTTTTCTGTGCCTTTTCCTGTTCGTATATAGATTGTGTCCTCTAGAAGAGAATTGAGTTTGCTTATCTTTGAGATTTGTTTCTGCACCCTTCAAACAATAGTTAGACGAAGGGTAATAACATGTGGACTGTACATATTTTATTTAGGTTATATTGCCATATTTCAAGTCAAAGTTGCACTCAATCTATAACAAAGAAAGGGAAGCCAGGCTTCAAGCAAGTTTATGGGGAGATAGTGATGAAAGATTTGGCGAGACCAACTTCTTTGATAGTGGAGAGGAGTCTCTCATTACAAGGGAGACTGTGGATGCAGAAATGTCAGTCAGAACACGTTTAACAAAGAGTATTCAAAAAGTTATAGGTGCTTGCTACCCATGGATACATGCTAGTAGTGAAGGTAAACACTACTGTTAGTTTTAACTCGTCTTTTATTGACCAAGTAACCCTCCCTTTTTATTCTGACCGAGTAACCCTTCATATTTGTTTGTGTATTTATTTATTTTTTGAGGTTGGTATCCTAATGTGGAGCTTACAAAACTTCTGGAAAGTGAAAATGCTTAATGACATAATCACTTTGTTTTATCAGGGGTCTGTATCTATATAATCCGGTCATCAAAGATAGCATATGCTTGTTGTTGGACTAATGAAATAATGTAAATCATGAAACAGTATTTTTCTTTTATGGATCATCATTTAAACAGTTCTGTTCAAATCCTTGATATTTGCATGAAACTAAAGAATCGTGAAACTAATGATCCTTTTACTTCCAATGTTAGAGATGGACTTTGATGAAACTTGAAATTAGTCATATTCTTCTCTGAACTTTGAAGTTGCTACTCTTGGGAAAATAAAGTGATGTACATGCTAGATGGTATCATTACATACTAACCTTTTTGCTTTATTATTCGAAATATGTTTCAACTACCAATAATAGTTGTAGAAGTGATGTTCATACTTTGAGATCTTACTTTAGTGGTGTACGTTCTATCTATATCTCTTACCAAACAAAAGTTGAGCTTCTGAATCAGTTCTGTAGCTTTTGAACCCATCTTCATGTTGATTTGTTGCCTTATGATATTTGCTTAGAAGTGATATGTAGTTCTCTAGTAATTTTGAATGTTCTCTATTCAAATCCACAACTATAATTGCTGTAAGCTAATCTCTTATGATGTAGGATTCTCCTTTGCTTATCAGCTGTTATATCTATTGGACGCCACGGGGTTCTACTCTCTAGGATTACATGCTCTTGGGATTCAAGTCTGTCGAGCCACGGGACAAGAGCTGGTAATATGTTTATAAAAAAAGTAGCTGTTAATTTTGCTAATCGTTGTGTTTATATTAAATAGGTTAAATTTACAGGTTTGTGCTTTTTTGTACGTGTTCATACTTTTTAAGACTGAATTTTTCATTTCTATTTGTATGTGTTTCGAGATAGTTATGTATTTGTCACTATGTTATAGCCTTATATTAACTTCGCTATATTTTAATGCCAAGCTAGATGGATACTTCTTCTAGAATTTCAAAGATAAGAAGTCATGAGCGTGAGAGACTCCGAGGTCCTCCATGGTTGAAGGTATAACATTATCTTGTTAGCTTGGCTCGAGTAGATCTGTCTTCCAACTGTCTTTAAGTGATACGTTGATTTGAATTTTTAATAATTTGGCGTTTTACATATTGAAGCCATAAGAGTTTTATATTGATTTTTCCAATATTCTTGGGGAAGGAATTGTGTTCGCTTTGTTGACTTGAAAATTTTCCTGGTTACTCTGCTGAAGCACGAAATCATTCTTTTGGTGCATACATTTCTTGGTTGTCTCAGTTGAAGTAAGAGGCAAAAGTTGATTGAAAGTAGTAATTGTTCAACCAGCACCAATTGACTGGAGATGTTTATTTTTCATAAAACATTTAAGAAGCTCAGTGAGAATCAGGATGTGGGAATATGTGATTTGTTAATAATACTATGCTGTTGCATGCTTTACTCTTAATCAATAAAAGGCATCTCTTTTCAATATCTCAACCATGCATTCTATAATGACTTATTTTACCTTCCATTATACAGGCAGTACAAGGAGCGTTGCTCAGCTGTACTTATACAGTGCTTGACTATGCACAAACGGGTTTGATTGCCTCAGTGTTCTTCTTTAAAGTTAGTACATTCTTTTACATATGGTAATTTATTCTTTAATATAGTAGTATTTTGGTGATATCTGGTCCATTGTTTCTGTGTGCGAGTTCATTTTAGTTTGATGTAACCGTGGCTATCAGGCAGTATTTCTCCTTCACTTGGAAGGAGAATATCTCAGTGAAGAATAGTCCTCCAAACCAAATTTTATGTGAAACATCATTGATTGGTTGTCTTTTTTGGCTTAATACCTTCGTTTTTTAGGGAAAAAGGTACGATTTAGTACCTGTACTATC
>JAYMTJ010000332.1:0-11870 GCA_036897525.1 Pelargonium x hortorum | reverse complement strand
TCGGTGTTTCCCGACCCGTACTTACTCTCACGCCTGAGGCGGTGTCCCGGAAACACTCCGGGTCTCATTGTTTCCTTTGCAGGTCACGGAAATCAACAACTCTCCAAGCACACCATCACAAACCGGACACACCAAGAGCAAACCGGACCTCCTTTTTCAAGAGTTTTCAAGACACGTCATTAAACTTCCTGTGTGTTTGAAAGCCCCGAGTATTTAGACACATCAATTACTTTGATACTTAAGCATTAAAAACAATAAGAACCAAATGAACACAATCATCACATTCAATCCATAAATAAATACTTTAATTAAAATACATAACCCAATTAATATCCCTATCCAAAAGGGTTTAGTTCCTCATGCTTAGAGACAAGCAATGAGGAATAGAATCAACTTTGATATCAAAGCTAAGTAAGATAGAACTTACAAGCATCAGTCCAAAAGATAAATCTAAACTTACTACCATGGAAGTACAAATACAAAGGTGGAGGTGGATTTCACTAAAATTTAGTGAAATCTAAGCTTCTAGTGGTTGTCAATCACTCTTGGCTCATTCTTCCTTGATTCTTCTTCCTTTACCTCTAAAAATTTGATTTGGAGGCTCTAAAATCATCTCATTATCTTTGGGAGAGAATAGAGGTTCTATTTATAGTGTTTCACCCGAATTAGGGTTATTTGGTGCAGGTACGGGCCTATTGCTGCGACATTCTATCACTTAAGGTTGCCATTGGACTTTTTTTTTTTATCGTAAAACGTAATTTTTTCCAAAAATTTTCCCTAATGCAGCGGCATCGGTTTGTTGACCAACTTTGACTTTAAGCTTCTTTTAGCCCTTTATGCTCGTATGACCTTACGTAACCTGAAATAATGAACTAGAAACTACCGGCAAGTGTCATATCATATAATATTGACCAATAAAGCATTAGAAACTCTATAAAGACATTATTTTACTGTTAAAACACGAGAGACCTCAATTTATACACAAGATTCGCAAATGAGAGAATATACTAGCAATAAAAGGGTTAAAACCACATAAACTGGAGGGAAAGACGTGTTAAAGAGCATAATTTAGGATAAGATAGCGTATATAAATATGCACTATCACCGATCTTAAGTCGGATGCGTGAGGGAGCCTAACAGATTCCCTTGGGCATACCCAATCTCCTTACCCATTCTCTGGTTATTAGGGTTGGTTATGCCCATTCTTCGATTATAATCGTAATTTGGTTCCCGGACCATAAAATCGGGCGGTGACTCTAACTTAGTAATATGCAATTAGGCAGTCTAACGCCGCACCATTTTTTTTAAGGACGGGTCACATTGGCCTCGACGGACTTATCCTGCCTTGCTTTCAACGCCGTTCTGTGTCGGATGCGGAGTCTGGTATCTTTACAATAGGGATAGACTAAAGCTTATCTTGGGGAAACTCTTTGCACCCAAAGAAGTTTGGGAGGCTTGGCTAAGGAGAAGGAAGAAGAGATCCTCCTCGTTGATCCCATTTATGACGAGTGAGTGAGTGTGGCTCCTTCATGAGGAGCTACCCGTCGAGGCAACGACGTTAAACAAAAGCGCTTGGTGGGAGGCAACCCACCGTTTCATGCTTTATTTGCTTAGATAGTATAGCTAGCTAATATATTATGTTTTTGTTAGTTTTTATTCATCCATCATTTCAGCGAGGAAAAGAAAGAGAGTGAGAGTCACTAACATTGTTTTAAGTGGTTATGAGTGATTGCAAGTGAAAGTCAAAGTCGGAACAAAAAAAGTGCCAAAATTGTGCAAAATGGGACTCTTGAAAAAATTGCAGACTGGCGAGGTCACGACCTAGAGGTCAAAGTCATGACCTCACCAGACACATGGAGTCTTGAGAATTTGTGCGAGGTCGCGACCTCAGAGAACAAAGTCACGACTTCATTAGGTCGAGGTCGCGACCTAGATATTTGAAGTCGTGTCTTCACCAGAATTCAATTTTACCTCCGAGAGTTTGAGATCGCGACCTGGGGGAACCGAAGTCGCGACCTCAGTAGATCATTGGATGGAAGTCACGACTTGGAGAAGAGTGAAGTCGCAACCTGGAGAAGAGTGAAGTCGCAACCTGGAGACTTCGCCATAACACAGATACCTCTGAGAGTTTGAGGTTGCGACCTGGGGAACTCGAAGTCGCGACCTCAAGATGGAAAGCAAGGCGAGGCCGCGACCTCAGTGTCTGGACACAAGTTTTTTTTTAGGGAAAATTTGACTTTTCACACTCATTTCTCCCCCACTATAAAAAGAAAACACTAATTTCTTCCCCCATTTTCTGAAATACCCACCCCTAAATTTTTCCATTTCTTTCAAGAACACATAATCTCCATCTCTGATTCTTCAAGTTTCGAGCCCTAAACTGCCATTGAAGATACATTTTGAGCTTAGAAGAAGGGAGGTCGGGTTTGACACACATTGATTGGTAAGTGAAATTTTCTTTGTCAAATTCATATTTGAGTTGAAATTTGTGTAAAGAAGCTTCAATTTCTTGAGTGGAATATGTTATTGGGGATAAATTGAAGATTATTATTTCATTGTTAAAGAAGATTTGGGGTTGTTTGAGATATTTAGGGTTCGTGGCAGTTTTAGGGGGGTTGTATGTTAAAGTAAGGCTGTTTGGTGGGTGTAATTTGTTATATAGATTTGTGCAAGGTTTGGGCCAAGCTTCTTAGTCACATCAAGGGTGGAAGAGAAATCATTGTGAGGTGCTTCTTCGGGTTATAAGGAAGAAATTTTGGGTCAAGATTTTGTGTTGTTGTCCTCTATCCATCGGGTATTATCATGTCAAACTCTAGGGGCAGTAAAAGGCCGAATGATGATGATGGCTCATCAAAAGGGTCCAAGTTAAGCACGTGGCTAACAAGGACAAAGGAAAAAAGAGCTATTGTAATGACAAAAGGTTCGCCAACGAAACATCTCAAGGTAACTATGAGAGGCTCATGAAAAAAAAAAGGATAATTTGTGGGCCTTGTGGATTAGATTATGAGTACATGTCCATAAGTGAATTGAAGGATGGCATGGAACATAACAATGTGGTGATTTAGTTATACAGAGAGAAACGGGGGGAAATGTAAACATGGCCTGCGAATTTCTAGCAAATCGACTTGTGGAAATGGATAAAGATAATGTTGAAGTGAGGGAAAATGGGTTGAATGCTCGATAAAGAACTTCCACAAGTTGTTAAAAATAAAAGAGGTGGCTCTGGATACGTGCAAGTACCATAAATGGAAAAATAACAATCCAAGCAAGAAAGTGCTCGAGAACATATTGAGCTTACATCTAGGGTGCATCAAGATGAAAAAGGGAAAGATTTGGATGTTACAGCGCCATCACATGAGGCATGAGGTGCGCATGTGGATGCATATCATGAGTGCATGCCTACTTCCGAGCACTCACTTGGGAGACATTGGTTTAGATCACATAATTCTCATTGCATGCATTATTCAGAGAGGGTTGATATGTGTCAACTAGATTTTGATGGATAACTTCAAAGACTGCTTTGAAGCAGAGGATCTTGTCCCTATACCTATGGATCACCTTGTTATGCGAGGATGTTGGATGCAAAGAGAAGAGTTATGATAAGATGGCCGACCCCGGTGTCACCCTCACAAAAGTCAGCCTCGAGAGAATGCAACCGAGCACAGAGGAAGAAAGAGCTCTAGTGCCCGTGAGTGAGCCCATAGCAAAAGGTAAGGGCAAGGCTTTCATTAATTAGACATCTTCTTCGTCTGCTCTCTCTAGAGACAACTTGGCCTCCATTCACAGAGCAATGGAGAAACAGAATAAGGGTTTTAATGCTCAGATGAAATACCTGCTGACATATGTATTCCATGCTTTGAGGAAGCTGCAAAAGGAAATGACAACGGTATGCCAAGTGAAGGCGGACATGCCTATTGAGATACGAGGAAAAATAACGAACTATGGAAGTACGAGTATTGATCCACAGGGAATTTCATGGTAGCTGAAGAAATTACTAAGAAGTAATCAAAGCATAAATAGTAAAGTAGATAAATCTTAAGAGTGGGGAAGAGATGGTCGGGATGTGACTAGTATGAGATTGGAGAAATGAGATTACTAACTCTTGCTAAGATCTTGTGCATGTTTTGCTACTCAGCCAATAGATATACGAGGGCCCAATGGTCATGGTCCCCTCACTTTAATCTGAATACCGGTACATGCTTTCGTCCCAATAATTCCATCATCAAAAATATTATTGTCCAGGATTCACATACAAACTAGCATTAAGCTGGCTACATAGAGAGTGAAAGTGCACCACTCAGTGAAGAGCAGTTCACCTAACCTTGTGATTCTATCGGTACAATATCCCCAGTTACGAGTGATACCTACTGAAATCATGCTATTGATTAGCTACTTCACTTGCAAGCATTAATCTTAGTGAATCACAAAAAAAAAAAAAAACAAAACAACATTAGAACACAAAGATAAATAAACAAGGGGGTTTGTCCCATAAACTCCAATTATCAATGACATCCCTCACAAATGGGAGTTTAGCCCCTCCTATTCATAGACAAACACAAGACACTAAAGATTGAGATCTTCATAATAATCAAAATAAATACTTTATATTGAAAAGAAATGAAGAAGATAAAGAACCCCTACTAGAGCTTAGAAGGAGAGATGGATCTATCGAAGATCTTAAGATCTAAGAGTGAAGCCGGGTTGTCAATCCGTGTTGTCGAAGATCCACTATTTTCTAGCTCTATAACTTCCTACTCTAAGAAAATAAAACAAGAAAATTAAAGTGTTTCCCTACTCTAAATCTCTGAAACTACTCTACTCTACTCTACTCTACTTGAATGATGTCTGATGAAGTCTAAGTTATAAGACTTGACTACCATTTCTTCACAATGCTTAGCTATTAATAGGCTAAAAATGGTCATAATGCCGCGACATCATTTCCCATCCCGCGACACAGATGTCAGATCTGCAAGTTTGAATTTCAAATAAGATTTGCACTCATCCACTTGAAGCTTAATCTTATCTCTTTGTTGCCATCCAAGTTTAGCCTCTCCTTTTGGGTTATGTTCGCTTGATCTTCACCTAACAACCTTCTTAATACTAAATAAATTTATTTATTTAAGGTATTAGTTATTAGGCACAAGATTAATGGACCAACATGAACAAAAATAGCATAAGGCATTAAAGTGCCATATTGTTACTTCTTGACTCTGTTTGCTCACCTCCATGGCTCAAATCTCCTTTTCGTGACCTGAAATATATCATAAAACTAGAGTAAGGATTATTTAGCCACAAATAAGTAATTTAAGTACAAATTATTAACAATAGAGTCAAAACCACAAATATTCACTTTAGGTGTTCGAGAGAGTAACACGTGCATTTCCATGTGAATTAAGTGAGTTAAGTCCACAATGGAGGTGGAAACAAGGGTAGAACTAGCGAATGATTCATAATTTATGGCCGATAAAATAGTAAAAAAAATACCACACATCAAGTTTTTAGCATTTTTATTAGATTTGTAGTTTACTGCTTATTTGGGAATGCTGTTTTGGCCATTTTTAGCTTTGGTTAGTGTTTTTTGTGTCATCAGGATTGAAACTGAGACATTGGGGACAAGGTCAAGTTTTAGTTTGGGGGACATGCTTAATTGTTAGATTTGTAGCATTTTTTGTTAGTTTTACTAAAAATGGTAACAATTTTAAAGTTACTTTGCTCTATGTTTTTGTGGTGGTTGTGAGCCGGATTGTGATTTGGTTGAGGCTGTTAACCATTATTGTGTAGTTTAACATTGGAATGGTTATTGATGAGTTTATATGCATGCTTGTTTTTATGAAATGTAGCATGCTCCCCTTCAGCTTAGGATAAGGTAGCCATTATGTTTCGAGAATAGTGAGGAGTGTGAACATGTGTAGTGAGTGATTTTTTTATTAAATTGAAAATATTTTGAATGCTTGATATGATTTTTCATTGATCTTTGTATATGAGCCTAACTTAGGTTTTGAATCATTGCATGCACACATAGAGGCAAATTCGAGAGAGACGGATTAGCAAGAGTATGACGTAGGCCTTGTTTGTTTTGTTTGAGCTTTCATTGTCCAACCTTTGCATGATATCATCCCTAGTTCCTATTTTTTAGCCTTATAGCCTTTCGTTTGGGAATTTCGGGCATGATATCATCCCTAGTTCCAACCTTTGCATGATATCATCCCTAGTTCCTATATGTGTAATAAATGATAGGAGCCCGAAATTCCATTTTATGTTTCATGTTGGGGAGAAAGGGTTGTATGCTTTAATGTGCATGTGTATATATATAAAAAAGAAAAGAAAAGAAAAGAAAAGAAAGTGTAATGGAAATAACAACTCCTCCCCTTATGTATAGTGTAATTGAAATGGAATAGGGTTAGTTTTGAAGGGTTTTTTTATTTGACTTGTATTTGGTGATGTATTTTTGGAGAGGAAATGAAATGTGAGAGATGGGTGAAAAGTGGAGTTTTAATCTCTTGAGTTTAGCTTTATTTTCAAATCTTTCCATACCCTTAGCCCGAGCCTAACATTATAAGCCTATAAGCCCTATTGACTCTTGCAATCTTGTATTCTCTATCATAAGTGAATAGGTGTGCGTGTATTTGACTTATGAACCCTATGCTTCATTGATGCATTGACTCATTATTCTAGTGAGATGTCTTTCATAGATAGCATTTGTGTTAAAACTTCACTCCATGTGTTCATTATTCTTCATTCATAATCACATCCACATTCTGAGCATACTGGGGTTGTTTTTGTGGTTAAATGGTTTGAGCATGTGCATTGATCCCGTCATTTCATTCTAGTACAATGCTAATTTACACACCGGTGATTGAGGGTTTGAACCCGATTGCTTGATGGTTTCCTCCGATGCTAGATGGTTGAGGCTTGTGATAAGTTTGACTTGGCAAGAACAAAAATGTTTTTGTTTTGATTTGGTTTGGGTAATTTTTAGAGTGTCTTAGTTAGTTTGGTTTTATTCTTTTGTTTTTTTCACCGCGAACGTGCTTCATCTTAGGTTTGGAGATTTTGATATTTTGTTTTCGTATCGAACTATTAGAGTTCAAGACTCCTTTTTATCATCTTCTGCAAATTATCTTGCTCCATTTGTGCTTTATTTTGCATATTGCTTGTTGTGGCTCGGATTATGCTAAAGTGTTCATTTATCATCTTTGTTCTTGGTTTTACAGCTCAAAGAGCCTATTTTATTGACCCGGATAATTGCATGCTTTATTTTTATATTATTTCAGGTACCCGTGCAAATATCTCATATTTGAGAGCAAAGAGAAAGTCAAAATGATTGAGTTTTGGTGACAAGAAGTCGAGGTCACGACCTGAAAGGACTGAGGTCGTGACCTCAAACATCAGAAGCTTCATATTTGGTGCAACCTGGTGAAGTCACAACCTCAAACCCTGTGAGGTCTCAATATGGAGAAGCTACTGGTGAGTTGCAACCTGGGAAAAGCGAGGTTGCGACCTCACCTGCATATTTGCACTTTTTGTATTTTTTTTCTTTTTATGTATTTTGAACTTACTATATAAAGTTCCTAGAGTTAATTTTCCAAGACATTCCGACTCCATAGTGAATTTTAGGCAAATCGTAAGGGTTTTGTGAGAGAAACTAGAGAGAGAAGTTGAAGAAATGATTGGGTTGAGAAGATTTGAAGATAGATTCTCCTCCAATTCATTTCCTAAGCTTGTAACCTCTTTATAACTTACTCTTGTTTAATCATTGACTTGAATTTTAGCTTGTAATTGCTCGAGTTTATGATATTGAATGAAATGTTTTTCATCTTATTTAGTTGTCTTAATTTCATAAATATGAGCTAAGCTATAGGTTGTGGAGGCATGCATATAATCTGGGTTTAGATTTGTGGGTATGAATTGCTTGTGTTGGTTGAGTGCTTAGTATCCAAAGGCTCATGCCTAATGTTTGTATTGTCATTTACTAAGACTATTCAGGGATTTCTATCAAACTAAAACTCAAAAGTAAAGGTCAAGGTTTGACTCGGTATTTCCATTAGCTTAGGCTAGCCTTCTATCTATTTAGACATGAAAGTGAGATTCCTTGTTGGATCGTATTACCACCTGTCCAAGCTGTAAATGAAAAGCCTGTCCAAGCACTCCTTCTCAGTCGAAAGCAGTAGTTGATGGAGGTAATGCAAGTAGGTCCAGAGCAAGTCCTTGTAAGCTGTAGCTAGGAGAAGTAGCCATACTTCTCCGATTCAGGTCTTAGTTATAGTTTTAATGCATGATTCCTTTGATTATTTGCACCTTAGGAATGAGGGCTTCATTAATAAAAGGAGCCCTAGGAATTGATATTAGTCTTTTGTATTGTAAAAGGCTTGAGAGCTTGATTCGGGGTGTTAATAATAATTTGTTTGGTGACTAGGTTCCGCAAGTCACTCCACAAGGTGGAAACTCAAGAGTGGAATCAAGTCATGGGAAAGATATTATAAAGTTTCTTGCCTCTTTGCAAGAAAAAGCGAAGAAAATGACTTTGGGGTCTAGTCAAGGAGTTTTGGCTATTGAACCTAATTTTAGTGATTTTTTTTTTGATTTGTGCTGGTGGTCTTTATTATGAGGTGTTTCCCCAAAACTCCCAATATGTGGCATATGTTGGGAGCAAGATGAGAAACTATGAGTCTCAACCCAATGTGTACAATGAAGATTGGAAATGGACTATGGTTTACAAATATGAGAACCAATAGGCAAACAACTCTCAATCGAGTCATTATAACAAGCAAGTCGATGCTACCGAGCATTATCATGTTCAAAGTACTCCTCAACAATATCAACACCAATAACAAGTTGAACACCAAGGCGATTACCAAAGTCAACTGGGGTATGTTCGTGGCCATCAAGGCAAAATAATTTCAAGAGACTCAAGATCAATAACTAGAGGTTCAAGCTCTTCCATCTCGTCAACTCTCTAGCTCTATGGAAGAGCTAATGAAATCTTTCATCATTTTGGTCGAGGCACAAGGTGAAAGGCATGATGCAAAGATAGAAGCTAATTTTGTCAAGATACAAAATTTTGAGACTTTGTTACTCAATTTTGGTGCTTCCATGAAGAGTTTAGAGAATCAATTGGAGCAATTAGCCTGAAATCAAGTTTTAAGAGATCAAGTAGCACTTCCTAGTGATACCATCAACTCAAGGTAAGATACAAGAATCAAGTTATGTCTGCCACACTTAGGAGTAGTCATCATTTAAATGAGCCAACTTGTGTGCAAAGAAAAGCTTCAGAGAAAAATCCAAGGGAAGATGAGGTTTCAAGTGAAGGTTGCTTCGAGTTCTTCTACAAAGGCTTTGGGTCAAGGTGATGGAGTTTTGGATAATGGGAATGATTTAGAGCCAAAAAAAGGCAAGAGAAAATAGAGAGTCCCAAAAAAAGCCGAGCTCGAGTTTTAAAAACCACCTCCTCCATACCTTCAAAGTCTACAAAAGAAGAAGCAAGATGATGATCCCGAGTTTAGGAAGTTTGTTGAGGTATTGAGGCCACTACACATCAATATTCCATTGGTGGAAGCTTTATAGATAGTGTCTCAATACCACAAGTTCTTCAAGAAAATCCTAACAAAGAATTGGAGAATTGAGGATGTGACTAAGGTTAGCTTGAGTCAAGAAAGTAGTGCAATAATGATGAAAGAACCACCGGCGAAACAAGGCTATCGCGAAAGTTTCACTATTTCGTGTAGGATAAAAAAGAACAAGAACATGAAGGTGCTTTGTGATCTTGGTGCCAGAGTGAATCTTATGTAGTTACTGTTATACCAGAGGTTGGACATTAGTCAAATGAAGAAGGCCGCCATGATGTTGCAACTAGCAGATCAATCTATCATAAGCCCAAGCGGGGTATTTGAAGACATTTTGGTCGGGGTCGGGCCTTCTATTTTTCCAGCCGACTTTTTCGTGGTTGACTACGAGGTAGATTTCAAAATTCCTTTGATTCTTGGTCATTCATTCTTGGCTACCGCTCGTGCGTTGGTTGATGTTGAAAAAGGTGAACTTGTTGTAAGAGTTGGTGAAGAAAATTTTACTTTCAACATTCAAGCAAAATGGTGTAATCAAGAGGGTGGAAAATTTAAGCCCAAGCCTAAGGAAGAGGTGTGTCAAGTATATGATATGCAAAACCAATGGGAGTCGAGCAAGAAAATAGAGAAAAATCACTAAGTCAATGTGATAATTAAAAATTCGGGAGTTGGGCATTCTGATGAAGAGAAAAAGAAAGAGGTCCAAGAAAAGAAGCAAGTCTACCAGAATGTTCAAGAAATTTGTTAATCACGTAGTTAAAGTGGTGCAATGTTAGAGTATAAAACTATTATTGAGCCTTCAACTATCAACTTAAGCTTTTAGTTGAGTTGGTTCTTTACATTGAGACTATTAATTCCCTCACAAGGCAATGAGTGGACCTGTGCATGGGGCACGTGCAAAGCATAAATGAGCTTGCACGTGAGGGGGCGTGTTAGAGTATAAAACTACTATTATTGAGCCTTCAACTATCAGCTTAAGCTTTGCTTTTAGTTGAGTTGAAGTTGCCAATATATTCTTCTTCTTTTTCTATCGAAAAGCATAATATATTAATCAAGGTGGACAAAATTCACATTATTACAAATTCAAAAGTTCAGGCCTCTTTCACATACTATGACCAGATTGGGAGCATGAGCTATCAATGTTCTTTCAACATACAAAATTTGAACACGTAGGGGACTATTAAACAAGACATATTTTATGTCTACCAGTGCAACTCTGGTATCCACTATGATATTAAGATCTTCAGACTCAACGACTTGAGTTTCTCTAAAAAGATTTAAACAATCAGTTAAGATACAAGCATCGAAAATATTGTCACGAATGATAAAATTGTACGTAGGTTTATAAAAAGGCCTCGAGTTCTGTTTCGAAGGCACAAGTAGCATTGATTGGGACACAAAAACGGGCCATTGGAGTCCCTGATTTATCCTGCATCTCCCAGCTAATTCCAGAAGCATTGGTGATAAATGAGCCATCGCAGATAAATAGAAAATTGTAAGGGTTATGATGATGCATGGGACCTTGCGGATTGAACCGAGGAATTAAAATTGCCATTACAGGAGTTCATATGGATCTTCTTCTTTTTTCCTATTGCCGATATATTCAAAATTGAAGAAAAATTATGAATGTTCATCTTTAATAATCACATGGATAAAATTCGTATATTAAAAAATATTTTTTTCATGTGCAAAACATACGACGAGAGATAATATTTTTCGGTTACCATCATTCAACGTAATGAGTTGTAAAAACTTAATAAGAGTCATGCTTTTAAAAGAAGTCTAAAAACATGTGCAATAAGAGTACGGAGGGATCATCTGCAATCACTCATACAAAACAAGGAGACAGATTCTCATACGCACCATAAGATTTGTATTATACACGAAGTCCACGTGGCGACACACTATTGAGTAAGAGAGAGGGTGACCCACAGACTGACCTACTTGCATGCAGAGGATTGAGAATGTGTGGTAAGATTGTTGACCACATCACATACGCATATTATACATGTACTTATGTTGCATGTGGGTATTGGAGGTGGCAAAAAGTAAGGTCGGTCGGGTTGATCGGGTTAGGGTCAACATACGGGTTTATAGTGGATGAAGCTGTGGGCCCACATTGTTTGAAGGGCTGGGCCTGAACTGGTTCTTAGTATCTGAGCCGTATTCCATTTCCGCGCGTTCTCAATATATACATGTCCCTACTCAGACACTTCCTATATAGCACTTCACATTTCACAATACTAAACCCGAAGCGCCTCTCTCTCTCTCTCTCTCTCTCTCTCTCTCTCTCAAATTCAGCAACTTTCA
>JAYMTJ010000331.1:0-11888 GCA_036897525.1 Pelargonium x hortorum | reverse complement strand
TTGCTTGTAAAGGCAAATGCAGTTAGAATGAGTGTTGCTTATGTGATTTTATGATGTCCCCATTGTGTATGTTTTTAAAGTTCTCAACTTTGGGCTCAACTGATTGTTATTTCGTGGCCTTCGGTTTTGGCTTTACATAGCTAAGATGACTGTTTGAGCTTATCAGTTTGATATGTCCTAAAAACTTATTTGGGGTTTGGGAGGGAGGAACCCATCTCGGGCTTTTCAGCAAAATTTTGGTTTTTATCACTCATGGTCATCTTGTTTTGGTTCCTACCCATATCCTTGATTTTGATTGTTTGTTGTCAGGTATAGTGTTGTTGGTAAGAACAATTTCTTGTTTTGGTTCTGAATTGTAGTCACTGACTCACTATATGGATTTATTGTTGCGAGTTTGGTTGCTTGTGGAGGCAAATGTGGTTGATATGTGTTAGGATTTTAGAATGAGTGTTAGTGAAATGCCGTTGTAATGTGCTATTGTACATGTTTTAAAAGTTATGAAATTTGGGCTCAACTGAATGTTATTTTGTGGCTTTCGGCTCTGGCGTTACATAGTGAAGATGACTGTTTCAGCTTATCAGTTAGATATGTCCTAAAAACTTATTTTGGGGATACTGGAAGAGGAATCCACCTCAGGCTCTCCTCCAGAACTTCATTTTTGTCACTCATGTGCTAGATTTTGGTGGTTTGTTGTCAAGGTCTTGTGTTGGTAGTGAGAATAGATTCTTGTTTTGGTTCTAATTTGTGGTCACTATATGTGGGTTTCTTGTTGTGAGCATGGTTGCTTGCCAAGGCAAATGCAGTTGACATGTGTTGGGATTTTAGAATGAGTGTTACTAAATTGGTTTTGTAAATTGGGAATTGTCTGTGTTTTTAAAGTTCTGACTTTTGGGTTTAATCAAAAGTGTTTGCAATTAAGTTGGGTTTCGGGATTACATGGTAAAGATGGCGGTTTGAGCTTCTTAGTTTGATCTGGCTAAAACCTGACTATATCATATGTTAGTTGACTTTGATATACTTCAATCGTTATTCGCAATGTTGGATTCAAGATGCATGAATATATTTTTGTTGTTTTCATTCAATATTGAATTTTAGAATGAAGGTTAGTCTAGTAGGTTAATTGAATGGATTCAAGTTTCATGACTATATTAAGGTTTGAGCCAAACCTATTGTGATTGCTTTGAAGCGGGATTCAGAACTGATGTTAACTTATTTGATTTTTACTTGATCAGGGTGGATTGCCAATGTATGTAGCGACACGTGGTTTGTACAGCTTAAAACCTCCAACAATATTCGTACCACCTAGCCTCAAAGAGGACGTGGAAAAGCTATTTGACATTCATATGTCAATGGGTCAAGTTGAACTGAACTTTGAGTTGGTTGCATTAGATATTGGTACGTGTTTTGGTTTTCTGTACTTCTTTTAATTAAATGGTAAAAGACCCAATTTAGTCCCTTAACTTTTTTTAAACTAAAAATGGTCCCTTAACTTTCGTGTTTGGACCCAATTTCGTCCTTGAACTTTTTTTTAACCCAAAATAGTCCCTGAACTTCCAAATATGGACCTGAAATGGTCCTTGCCGTACGAGCTTATATCAAAAATTCAGGGATTAAATTGGGTCTTGTACCTAATTAAATTATGAAGATTTGTAATAATTTTACAAGTTTGACATCAGGTGAAACTTATGAACTACGGAACGACCTTGTTGTCCGTCCATTTAAAACACACCATGTTATACCCAGCCAGGTATGCCATATTTTCGAAGGATTTTCTTGATCCAACAATATAGGTTTTATTTGCTAGTTACGCATTGTCTTATGTTTTCCGTAATTTATAATTCTGTATTTGATGTTTTTCCTCTTTATGATAAAGCCTAAGAATGCCAGAGGACAGGCCATCTGGTGAGGTCGAGTTTGTGACTAATAACGGCATTAAGTTTCAGATATAGACTGTGCTGTTTTTACTTATCACCAACAGTTTGAGTTTTGGTGTCGCTTATAAACTATGATGTTACTCGCTATTCTTCAGGGCTATGTCGTCTACTCAATTAGGAAAAAATTGAAGAAGCAGTACACCCACTTAAAAGGCAAACAAATTGAGAAGATAAAGAAGTCGGGTGTTGAGGTTTGTACTTTATCAAACTAGTTTTCTGTAGTTCTTCTGTTGTACAATATTTATTGAGCTTCGACTACTTTTTTAGATTACAGACATAGTACTAGTTCCCGAGGTTGCTTTTACTGGAGACACAACATCTGATTATATGGTTGATCCGTGCAATTCAGATGCTTTGAGAGCAAAAGTTCTTATAACTGAGGTATAGTCTAAAGAGACTCTTTCAAGTTTTTACGGGACTCACTGCTCATGTTATGGAAATATATGCGGAAACTGCAGGCTCTGCGCGTTTGTAAATTATTTGCCAAAGGGTTGTTTGACTTGTTTTTAATCTTTTTCACTTAGTAATTAGAGAAAGGTAAAAGATTTAATTTAGTCCATGAACTTTTGTGTTTAGACCCAATTTGGTCCCTGAGCTTTTTTTTAACCCAAAATAGTCCATGAACTTTCATGTTTGGACTCAATTTGGTCTCTGAACTTTTGATATAAGCTCTAACGGCAAGGACATATTTGAAAGTTCAGATACTATTTTGGGTTTAAAAAAAGAGTTGAGGAACTAAATTAGGTCCAAACATGAAAATTAAGGGACCATTTTTTAGAAGTTTCCTGATCTTCATCTGCATGTCCTAGCCACATTCGAAAGTTAGATCACAAATCTTCTGCAAAATGTAGATTCCGTTTTTTGCACACACACGTATATCAGTTAGAATTCAGTGAGTTTTCTTCTCTATTGTGACAGGCAACTTTCTTGGATGATTGTGTTACTGTCGAGCATGCACGAGAACATGGGCATACACATTTACTCGAGGTATACAATTATTGTTGCACACTTCCTCATATGACAATATAAGTTATCTCCATATATTTTTCTGCTATGAGTTGCATGTTACTACCGTATCTTGAACCACGAATCTTTTCATCTGCAGATTATTGAAAATGCTCAGTGGATACGGAACAAAACAGTTCTCTTAACTCATTTCTCCTCCCGCTACCATTTAGAGGTGATCAATCGACTGAACTAAATTATCTTTTATATTGGTAGGATTATTTGGTGGACCATAGTCATAACAGGCAAAAAGACCTTATTGATTGCCTGAAGGTTGTGTTTGATTCTTGAATCTGATTCGAATTTGGAATGATTTTCAAATACAAATCTAATGTTGGAGAAACCATAGAAAGTCAAATAAATAGGTAATAGTTGTCGCAATCTAATGTTGTAGACATGCTTTGAATCCTAATGCATGGATGATGAGTCAAATCCATATCCAAATTCTTTGTGCATCCAAACATTGAATTTGGCTAAAATCTAGGATTTCAAGTGCAATCAAAGAATCCAAATGAAGCATAAGGTTATTATTAGTTCCATGCCTAATTTATACTCTTTCGGTTTTTCTTGCTAAGCAATAGTCTTCTAACTGAAAATTTGAAGCCTTCTTCAGTGTGTTGTTTTGTTTTACTTTAAGGAAGTCATTTTGTGCAAGGATTATCAGTAATGTGATATGGTGTTCTCTCATGATATCTGCAGGATATTCAACTTGCTGTTTCAAAGTTGCAGTCAAAATTATCAGCAAAAGTGGTTCCTCTTACTGAAGGCTTCAAATCTATGTACTCCTGATTCCATGGCTCATTTTGGAAATGTTAGCTTTTTGTAGTGTATGTGTTTTTTTTATTGAGTTACACAGTTTAATGATTTTAGCATTGTTGGGTAATTTTGAATGTAATATATAACCTAGAACCAAGACTTGTTATTGGCATATTTACCACTCACAATAAATTGTATTTACAGAGAATGCAGTTAAGAAACTAAAAGGAAAATTTTACACATACAGCAAAATGAAATGTAAAGTACTTGAACCAGAAAGTTGCAACCCAAGAATCAATAAATTTTTTTTCCATTCAATGAAACTCTGTTTTTACATGTACTCAACATTTGTTTATGTTGCATCTTAAATGCACTATCCTAAAGCACAAAGGTTTGGTCATATAATCAAATCCAAAATCAAAGGAAATATATTTTATAGTATCAGCACATGCTGAAACATGGCGGGAGCATCGTGCACTAAACCAGCCATTTTATACCTGCATAGTTAGGCCACGAGCCTCCAACCAAATATAATCGGAAAATCTAAGATGAAAGTCATGTATAGAATTGTTAGGTGATTCCACTGAACAGTCCTTTGAAAGTGCTGGTTTTGGGATATTTTGGAGAAAGAATTGCTGTCAGAAGCAAGGATACTTGGTTTATTCTGTAACTCTGTGCTGTGGGGCTGAGGTGAACAACAGGGATGCGTTTGTGCCTCCAAAGCCAAAGGAGTTGGACAAAGCTGCTCTCACTTGCATCTCTTTCGAAGCTGTCAAAGGCATGAACGCATCCTTAAAGATGGGATCTGGTTTTGTGAGATTAAGTGTCAATGGTGCAACTCCCTGTAAAAAGGACAAAACAGTAGCCATATAAATAATAAGGTAATCTCACATTGGGGCAACATAGGTGAACAAATACTTTTCCACGTTGTGTTCAGAACATGGATCCCAAGAGTTTGTTCATCAATCGATTCAGAACCTTGTCCAAGGGATGCGTTGATGAGGACAACATTAAACATTTCTTCTCATTCAGAGTTAACGTTCGAGCAGGCAAGCATGGTAGCGTTTTATAGACTATGAGATCAATTAGTGATATTGACTGCTTTAGTATGCTTCCTTTTCGGTCATTTGAGGAAATGAGGTTAATGATAATGCTTACTTGATGTATGGCTAAAGCTGCATAAATTGCTTCAACAGCTCCAGCTGCTCCAAGGAGATGACCAACAGCACCCTGAAATAATATTGTAAGATGCAACGTTATCGCTCTATACAAGTCATATTTCATACAGAACTGCAAGACCATAGATTCAATATTTGCAAGTGCACGAACGGTAGTATTCCGTATCTACAAAAGGGTTGGTAAAAGGGTGAATGTTTCCACAACAGTAAAATTGTTACCTCGTGGATACTCTCCGCAAAAGTTGGGAAAAACTGCATACATAAATGACCCTCGAACCCCACGGGTGGTGGGAGCCTCGTACAATGGGCCACCCTTTTAAAAGGATTGGTAATATATATATATATAGAGAGAGAGAGAGATAGAGAGAGAGAGAGAGAGAAAGAGAGAGAAAGATATTTGTAGCAAAGAAAATACCATGAAACAAAATGTGCACTTGAGGATCTATTGGTAAAACCACCCTGGGGTTTGACAATTAGTAAATGTCCAAGATAGAAACCATTACCAAAATTATGCCATCACAGAAGAGAACTATAAGGAGTATTGGGTCTTACGAGGATTATTTAACCACATACAATATGCAGATATCACACACAAGTTAAGAAGTGTGATTATGCCAACATGTACTGACTTCTGAGGAACGAGATTCATGAGCCAGAAGCTGTATAGCTAGAGAGTTTATTTGCTGTCCTTGAAAAATAATCTGGCTAGAAGAATATAAACATACTTTTGTGGAGGATATGGCCAAAGCACCTGATGTTGCATGGTCAGAGAAGAAAGTCTTCATGGCATTGGCTTCTATTGCATCGCCTGAACAACAGATTACAGCAACATGAGATACATATTAGCATATAACATATGAAGTTGTGACATTTACTGTAGCAATTCATTAAAGATATAATTTGATTACCCAAAGGAGTAGAGGTAGCATGGGCGTTGACATAGTCCACTTGGTTAGGATGAAGACCGGACTGCAATTACAAGAAAAAAAAGGCAAGTACATCATAATGAAGCGTAGCATCTCCGTGACCATATCAACATCAAAAAGTAAATGATATAGACAAACAATTGTCAATAAACTAATGGGTCAAATCTCTGAAATACAAAAAATCGTCTCAAGTTGAAGTAGCATGCATTCCAAAGTTGGAAGAGAGCCAACAGTGTTAGTTCCTTACTTGTTGCAGGGCCCGTGTCATGGCCAAAATAGCACCTCTTCCATCAGTATGTGGTTGAGTAATATGATACGCATCACCTGAACATTATCATCGTCAGAAATGATACCAAATTATGCCCACCAAGATATCTAAAATTCAGTGATGGTTTGACGGTCAACCTGACATCCCATAGCCTCGAAGCTCGGCATAAACTTTTGCCCCACGCTTCTTGGCATGCTCAAGCTCCTAAATTAGGAAGGATATAACATTTACTACCAAAGTAGTAAAGATTAAAGAATAAGTTGTTGTTGTCTAATTAAAGCTCGTGGTTCATTTCACATACCTCCAATACCATGACACCAGAACCTTCTCCTATCCTGTAATCCACAAAAGAACCTAGCTAACGAGAAGTAGTAAAATACAAAACAAAATGCATACTCTCTGAAACCTCAATGTGTTACTGGCATGTACTCACACAAACCCATCGCGACCACAATCAAAAGGTCTAGAAGCTTCTTCTGGGGCAGAGTTATATTTTGTTGTCAAAGCCCTTATCCTGAAATCCATCAGTGAATAGTTATCAGCTGAGTAATATACCAAATATTAGTCTGACACTGAGTAGATGTCTACAGTCCCAATCGGTGATGAGTTGGGTGCCCTAACATGCTATTAGAGCAGATTTAGCTAGGGTAAACGCGCTTGTGTTGTTAATCATGTGTGTTGTCCATGTGCAGGGTCAATATTCTATAAGGTTGTCCGGTCAACATGTGAGGCGAGTGTTTAAGCAAGTCTCACATTGTGTAGATGTGAGGTTCCTTGCTAGTTAATATGAATTGGCCTCTACTCATAGCCAATTTATTTTCAGTTCGATGCACTAACATTTGTGATCATATCCTTCAAGAAAATAAGAAATTCCATGTCAAAAAAATCCAAAGTAGTAGGAGAAGGTCCTCAACACTCTTTATTGAGAAACTACTATGAGGCCAATAACGTAACGAAATGAAATCTTCTTACCATCCCATCTAAGAATGCCACTTTGGTGCTTATATAGATTGACCCCTTCTATATCATACTTGTCTACTTCTTGCATAGCTTTACTTCCATTAAGGTGGCCCTATCTACGAGCTTTCAATTCACAAATTGCATGCAAATAAAGCTTATAATTCAGCATGAAAGTACCTGCAAAACCCTGCAATGGATAAAGCATCAATGCTTGACTCTGTCCCTCCAGCCACCATAACATCTGAATCACCAAACTGAATCATCCTAGCTGCATCACCAATAGAATGTGCTCCAGTAGCACAAGCTGTCACCGCAGCGTGGTTGGGTCCCTACATTTAAAAAGTAAAACTAGATTATACAGAGGGGTCTTTTTTTTAAAGAGTTTTGATGATAAGAGGTTTCTCAAATCACCATAAACAGTACATGTAGTACGTTTTTAACATTTAACAAACCACTTCTTTGAATAGAACCCTTGTCATCATTGTCCATAAGGCGTGACTTGGATAAAGGACCAAGACCAACATGATAAGACATAACCGAGATTACAAATTCATTGTTTCGTTATAACCCAACAAAAACTATAGGGATCTCAAATAGTTATTTTTTCTCCCGTTGGTCTGGCTAACAATTATGACAATTAGCAAAGATGAAACATTCTACACGTCCTCATTAGTGGGATGAAAAATGAGGCATTTAGTTACAATTTGCTAGTTCATAAGCTCATCGCGTATTTTCTAGTCACGGTCATTGATTCACCTGGAATCCATATTTCATGCTGACGTGGCCAGATGCCATGTTGATTAATATCCGTGGGATGAAAAATGGACTAAGCCGGCGAATGCGCTGCATAAAGAAAGTGGAGTTATAACTTTTATTACTTCCAGAGTCATAAAGGTCAACTTCAAACCCACGTCACAGGCATGGGTAAAAATGATAATGTTTTTGAAGATGTGATCACAATAACAATGATAATATAATAAAATTAGAATTACAGAATTCACAAAATGTTTGTTTTCACGGTGGATTGTTATAAACCAACCTTCTCACAAATCATTTGTGCTGCATCCAATATGTCACTAATGCTTCCAATCCCCCCACCAATAGAGACTCCCTGGTGTTCTTCAAATTAGAAAGGAGAAATTACCCCACAAAGAATTGGAGACAAAAAGGAAAGATTAATCTTGACAACTGGCCATTAATCATTATCAACAACTAATGAATGATTACCGTTCTTTCTTTGTGTTCTTGATCAGTTGGTATCCATTGTGCATCCTTCAGAGCTTCATCAGCAGCACAGAGTGCATAGCTTATAAACCTTGCAGTGGATCGATCCTAACAAAGGAAACTATCATGATTCAAAACTACTAAAAGTGATGATTGTTGTTTCAAAAGTCATGACATGAAAAGCATGCCCATCTATGTCCTGTACTCCTACCACGCCATTTAAATTGAACAATTATTTAATAAAAAATAGCGCAAAAGTCGAACTATAGATTCTAGAGTGCCTTTCTGTCAAATAACTGACAATTAGCCATTGCCATCATTGTTTCACTCTTTAAGACTCATCAACAGTCAACATTCATGAGCGTGCTTCATGATGGATTGATGATTAAGACAGAAAACTGAATATATGCGGCAGTTTCAAACATCTCATTACTATGTCAAAGCACAGCACCTCTGTAAATGTTTGAAAATAAAAGGCAGTATCCATCTGAATTTTCCCAGAAAGGAACAGAGTACTAACAAAGCCCCTAGTCAAATGTTACATTCAGATTTTGGCTTTTGACTAGGAATTTTTAGTATTTACTAAAGACATGGCTCCTATACCCAAAATACTAGCTACAGTTTTATATTACCGATAAGTACCCTTCTCGTACCATATGACTATCATTGGTTGTCGGCCATAATTTGGTGTACCCAATATCGTAAAAGTACTAAATTTGTTTAATAACAGTAACCTAAACCTAAAGTGAAACCAAATTTTATTATACACATGTCCAATGTTCAATATAAGTTCAACCCAATTGAGTTCATACGCCCATCGCTTAAACCTTCTCCTAGTACAAAACTAAAGAGCCACTTAACATTAATACATGAGCAACTACCAGGCTTCATGCAGGATCCAAAAGAAGAAAAAACAACAACGAAATAACATGTACCTTCGAATTGAGCCAAACTTCCTCGTTGAATTCACCTGGGTTGCTTCCGCAGGGCACAACTGCAGCAACTTTTGAAGTCAACTGCTCAAATGTTTGCAACTGGGTTTCCATTTCAAACGCATTCATCTTTAGGTCTTTAACAGACAATGCCCTAACCCCACACTTCCCTTCAATCAAATTCCTCCACGTAGTTTCCACCCCGCAACCTAGTGGAGTCACCATGCCTAAACCTGAAACAATTCTTAAACTACAAGCTTTAACAAAAACATTGGCTTGATTGGAAAATTAAAGTCGGCATACTAAGTCAAATGTCACATGCATTAACCGAATTCACCAACTTGAGTAAAAACTGAAGTGGTTATACTATAGGGAAAAATTATATCCACAGATAAGCTTGCTGCTGATACATAATTTTCTCTCACATACAAGTCACAAACATTTAACATACTTAACCAGACCTGAAATTTCTTGACTTCATATCAAAATTCAAACATAACAACCCTATACCTGAAACACCCTTTAACCTTCCATGCATGCTCAACTAAATGCATTAACTTGATAGAAAATTTGAAGTGGGTAATCGGATAGCAAACTTTTTCAGTATCAATACACTACACTTACATACACTCACATTAAACAAACTCGCACAAAATCCTTAGACCAGAAACACCATCTATCTTCAATAGACATGCTTAACGATACACATTAACTTGATCGAAAATCAAAGTGCGCATGCACTAAGCATTCTTGAATCAATAAGACTATACCCGAAACAAGTACCCTTGAACCCTCAATACTCATGCTTAACAAATAGATCAACTTACTTGACACAAGATGCCTAAACCTGCAACAGCCTCGAACTTCAATACATATGTTTACCAACTGCATTAACTTAACTTAACTTAAAATCAAAGTGGGTATGAACTAAACATTCTTGAATCAATAAGACAAGACCCGAAACAAATACTCTTGAACCATCAATACTCATGCTTAACAAAGAGATCAACCTGATTGAAAATCTGAAGTGTGTCTATATAATTGAAACCTTGTTATGCTATACATATGTGACACAAGATGCCTAAACCTGAAACAGCCTCGGCCTTCAATACACATGCTTAACCAAATATATTAACTTTACTTAAAATCAAAGTGGGTACGCACCAAACATTCTTAAATCTATACGGCTAAACCCGAAACACCCTCGAATCATTAATATCAAGCTCGACCCAATGAATCAACTCAATAGAAAAACAGAACATTGCATTTGTAGTTGAAATAGATGTACTCGCTGATACGGAACATTGCATATGCTTAACCAAATGCATTAACTTGACTTAAAACCAAAGTGGGTACGTACCAACCATTCTTAAATCAATACGGCTAAACCAGAAACACCCTTGAATCATCAATAACAAGCCCCACCCAATGCATCAACTTGATAGAAAAATGGAACATTGCATATGTAACTGAAACAGAAGCCGTATACACAAATGCACTCGCTTATACGGAACATAGCATATGCTTAACCATATGCATTAACTTTACTTAAAACCAAAGTGGGTACGCACCAAACATTCTTAAATGAATACAGCTAAACCCGATACACCCTCCAATCATCAATAACAAGATCGACCCAATGCATCAACTCCATAGAAAAATGGAACATTACATTTGAAGTTGAAATAGAAGTCGTATACACAAATGTACTCGCTTATACAGAACATTGCATTGCTTAACCAAATGCATAAACTTTACTTAAAATCAAAGTGGGCACGCACCAAACATTCTTAAATCAATGCAGCTAAACCCAAAACACCATCCAATCATCAATAACAAGCTTGAGCCGATGCATCAACTCGATAGAAAAATGGAACATTACAATTAAAGTTGAAATAGAAGTCGTATACACAAATGTATACACTTATACGGAACATTGCATATGCTTAACCAAATGCACAAACTTTACTTAAAATCAAAGTGGGCAAGCACCAAGCATTCTTAAATCAATATGATTTAAATCAGAAACACCCTAGAATCATCAATAACAAGCTCGACCCAATGAATCAACTCGATAGAAAAACGGAAAATTGCATTAGAAGCCATTTACACAAATGCAGTCGCTTACACTGAACATTGGTCGAAACCCAAATACAAGTTTGTGGCTGAGATGTGTGTTACCTGTGACGACTACTCTGCGAAGAGGAGAAACAGGTGGAGGATCGAAAGCTTGAAATCGATGATGAGAGGAAGAAGAAACGGAGTGAGAGAAATGGGAAGGAGCTCGGAGGAGAGGTCTGCGACAGATAGGGGAAAACATGACTTGATTCCCTAAAACCAGCTCCCTCTCCGTCAATTGAGGTTGTTTTTTATTTCTTTTACTGTTTCGTCTTGTTTTCGAGTTGAGGAAGGCGAAGACTGAAGGCAATGACGCACTTGTTGATATTGCTTCTTCTGTTCTGGGATGGAACCACTAGCTCATGGGCTGACCCGGCCAACCACGGTTCGGTTCGGTTTTTACAACGTTACCGTTAAAAGACTCTATTTGGTCCATATTTAGACCTAATTTGATTCCTAAACAGTCTGATCCACACACTATGATGATTGTCATAACCATGTATCATACGTGGTTGGTAGATATCAAAACTTGGGTTTAGAAGGCCCGGCACCCGAATAAATAAGAGTATGAAATTGTTGAAGTTGTG
>JAYMTJ010000330.1:0-11888 GCA_036897525.1 Pelargonium x hortorum | reverse complement strand
GAAAACATTGGTCACCTCATATGTCGCTCGTCCACCAATCCCCAAATCTTCTCTATTGATTGGACTGATCAATATCAAATCCCGGTCATGCATGTGAAATTGAACATCTACAAGTGGAAGATAACTAGCAACCAAATCAGTATCTAAATCAAAATAAGCAGATTGGTATGCCAAATGCAAGCAGAAAACTGAGTAGAAGAGATGATATAGAAGAGGGAGGGAAAACGGAAAGAAAGACGAGATCAGAATACTTATCTAAATTTTGTTACCTCTATTGTTCCTACTATATAAGCTTGTACATATACTGATATACATGTGTGTGTAGATATATATATATATATATATAGAGAGAGAGAGAGAGAGAGAGAGATGATTTTACCAGTATTTCCCAAGATAGTTAAGGTTGTCTTGTTACAGTCTGGTGTCAAATTCAACTGCATGGAATCCTGAAACATGAAAATGCAATGATAAGTCGCAATGCCATTCACAACCCTTTCCTAACTTCTATGTTGTATATATGGACTCCACTTGACACAACCGTGGGGTCAGATCATAGCAATTATTTGTTTCAGTGAAAAATTTCAGGAAAAAATTATCATAGTTTTCTGCCCTTTGGTGAACCAAAACATTTATCTAGATTACAGAAATCTTCCTTTACGACATCCATGAAGCAGTTGCTTCTAACAAAAGATGAAGACACATCCCTACATGGAAGATGTTTTCTAGTACCGCTAGCATTGGAAAATAAATAATTCCCCCAAATTTCTTCTCCGCAATTATTGTTGTTTTTACTCCAAAAAAAGTCAAACACAATGTAGAAAGCAAAACACAAATAAAGACCAAGCTGAACATGAATGGTAAATACCTGGCTCACTTCTAATATGGAAAACCCTCCAACAAAAAGTGCAGATGCAGATCCAGAAATATGGTTGGCTTCTCTTAGTGAAGCATTGATGGAAACAGATATACCTGGCTTCATGTCCTTCAGTTTGGGTACTGAACGCACCAAATGCTCTGGCGAATGTGGGAAGAAGAGGCAATATAGGTTACCAGTGTCAAAATCCATCCAAGGCTTTGCATACCTTTATTTATGAAAAAAAGAAGAGAAAATTAAAGGATGAAAGATCATGCATACTAAGATGAAGAAGATAGAAACATACCCTACAAAAGGAGGGTCCACTGTGCAGTCATATGGGTCTCCCTTATAATTTCCAAGAGCTCCAAACTTCTTGTCATAAGCATCACTATTACAAACAATATGTACAACATCATTAACGAAATAAAACAATGACAACCAGATTCTTCATGAGACAATTTTATTAGTACACAAAAAATTGGTGATGGAGATGCTGGGAAAGGAGCCTTGTATTTACAGAGACAAATTTATCAGATATGAAATGCCTCGAAAGATGGAGAAGAGTGTTCATAATTGTGCAATGCACAAGCTAACAATGCAGGCTATGGACACACATCTTCTCTCACCGGCAGGGTTCGATGACCTTCAGGATTTCATCATGAATAATTTACAAATGGGCGTCGGTGCCCTCAATTCTTTTTAATCTTCATTTTGTGATCTTCAAAATACAGAATTTTGTTCCACAGTTGGAAGCTTTCCATTTCTGAACTCAAACCTTGTTTTTTAGCTTTTCGCTTGAAGTGCCTTCTCTGTTATCTATTTTTCCAATAGTTATTTGTATGCGTGTAGTTCGGGTGATAACATGTGATGGCAAGGTAGGTACCAAATCTATACTGTTGTTACTAAGTACGAAGTAAATAGATGCTCTGCACATATTCATTCTAGTGCACAGAACACCATAAATAAGCCTATACCCTCCTGCCTAAGTATAGACACATTCCCCATTTTCTCATGGTAATTTTGAATGCCCGGATAAATATAAGAAGAGTATAACCAAAAGAAAGACGTGTTAATACTCATAGCTGTCAAAACAGGGCTCCCTTATCACAAACCTGAACTTCACGGAGAAGTTATATCCTCTTGTGGGGAAGGGAACATTTGTTAGTATCTCTTTTGGAGCATCCACGAACACATCCCCACTTACTACCGTAACCGTTGTTTGCAGTTTCATACTTGAACATTCAAAAAAAACTGTTCACAATTATTAAAATTTTAAAGTCAGTATATCAGTGAATGTTCATAGCAAACAATAAAGCAAATTAACAACATATCTCACCCACCACACCAGGATAATCCGGCAGATCTAACAAAGCAATTGAATGCTTAATCCAAAAAAAAAAAAGCAAAGCAATTGAATTCAAATCAATACCTTGGGTTGTCCCTCGCCCCACTGCTGCAGCTATTCCAGATGGCATGTATATAGAGTATATAGATACAATACTTTCGTTTCCGCTATACCACCGGCCAGAAACTTGATCATTCAATCCTACCACATAAAGGAGAACAATGTAACGTTTTCGCACTTGTAGAAGAGAGATTTTGAAGGTTATTGCCACTCTCCCCAAGGTAATATCGTCAAGCTTTGAAAACCATTCAGATGGAAATAGTATTTCATTTTATGGAATATATTAACTTTGCTCGTAAGCAAGATGCAGAAGATATAAGGAGATATTGAAATCCTAGTTTGTAAGAACATGGGATGCTAGAGATTCTTCTGGTATCCGCACTCAAAGCCCATGCAAGTACATCATACTTACATTTTATGAATCCAATAAAACTACCATTATGATGATTAGAGATAACTAAATAAAAGCATGAAATATTTGCCATATGCCCACCTTCAACAGTGAAGTTAAGTCCACTTCCTACATGAAGGACTGGGTTCTGGGGATACAAATGAGCACCAACTGAAACCTGAAGAATTTGAAGATTTAGCTAACCATAATACAGAAATGGAACTAATAGAAGGTGCCATCATAAATTGAAGTACATTAAACCAGAAAGTAGGGTATATGAAAAGATTGCATTTTTACATGACTATTGCGTGTGACAACAACAGAAACAGGCATCCAGTAATGAACTATGAAACACAATGGTAATCAACCAAAAACATATTGGCATGATACAGCAAACATAATTGGCTGCACTGAAAAGCTGCGAAATGGCCTATGGATCATGAAGTTAATAAACCAAAAACACAAGCAAGAAAAAGTAAGCCTTTCTCCAGCTTCGCTCATCCTTTCCAGAAATAAATTTTACTTTTCAGTGGCAGAGAATAAGTAACAGTAACTATGGTGGTATATCGAATTGTCCATCAGTACACATATTGCAGGGGTTCAAGAAAGGGTAAGAATGTACCAGCAAATAGTCTGACTTCTGTGGGTTATTGTTGATTGATACTCGCACAACAGCTCTACCATGACGTATTGCCTTCCACCAGAAATTCAGGAGTAAAGAGTTATAGTTAAATGACAAAATTGGCAGTAATTGAGCAAAAACCACAAGCAATGATAAACATTGATCAACAAACCTTGACATTGATATTCCCACAGCCACTGCATGAGCCATTAATAGAGACAACATCAGGAAAGTTAGTTTCAGCATAAATGGGGATGACATTAAACGCTTCATGAAAAGGATTTCCTGGTAAAATGAAAATATCAGAAGACTCGTGAACAGTGAAGGCCTGAAGGGGCATATAAGGTGCATAAGACCAAGAATATATAACAGTACTAAAAACATCAGTACCGAGAATATCACAATAGTTTATGGGAAGATTGATTTCAGCACCAACTGCAAGATCAATCACGTGCAATGGTAATTCCTTGGAGGTTATTCTTATTTGAGAAACCTGATCAAACATACAGCATCTGTGAGTTCACTATCAATACAAGGTCCAAGAATCTAAATGAAATTGTCGATATATCTACAACAGGAAAAAGGCACACGGAGTAGTTGGAAGCACGACTACCATAAATGAGGAGGGTTTTTCATTTGAGCTCAAATTAGTTCATATCTTTTATGTTTAACATATCAAGTTACATACCTGCTTAGTTATTTCTCCCATGAAAAAAAATTACACTACAGCTCTGTTTGTCCAGGGGAAAGAATATTCCTGATTTTTGGTGGGGTAAATTATTTACCTGATTTTTTTGGCCAGTGAAAGAAAACATGTATATTGGAGAAGAAAATCCTGTCTTCCCATACATACACCAATATCTGATCCTATTTGTCAGTGAAATAAGGGAGGAGATGAAAGAGTACAATAGCACTAAACAAGCTAAGCGCCTAAGCCAAACAGGAGAAAATTCTTTCCAATATGGAAAGAAGGTTCCTAAAATATTCCATGTAAGAAAAAAAAAAAAAAAACTCCCAACACATACAGACAATGGAGCATAAGAAATGCACCTGGACCTAACATGCAATTCAGAACACCATTATAAAAAAAATTGTAATAATTGCCAATAATGGTTTTGTCATTTCGCAACACATCAATCAGAATACATATCCATACCTCAGCAACCCGGATGCAAGAAGCAATCTCAAGTCTCCCAGTAGTACGATCGTTTGCCTGAATGCATGCAAGATTGTTACTCTCTGTTGTTTTTATTCTATCTTCGTCAATGGAAATAGCATCCTCATGTACAATATCATTATTTTTGCCACAACTTCTTAATAAAGAATAGCTAATAGCTCCCTTGCGATGGCTATCCAAATGGCCAAATGATTCCAAAGATGAAGGTAAAAGACTGGATGAGGTATAATGGGGAGGAAGAAGCCATGTTATTGGAACTCCAAGAGCAAGAGGGAGATCAGGCACCACCGAAAGCAGAACAGATGCAGTGTAAGACTTTGACAGTGAGTGTGAACCAGAAATGAAATCACAAGAGAACGAAACTGCAACATTAGTCCTGCCAGCAGATCTGGACCAGAGAAAATATTCATGAGAAAGATTGTATGAAATATTCATATGAGATAAATAAATCAATTTAGCTCACACCACAAATAAACAACACAGGAAACAAGTGACATGAACAAACAATTTAACAGATGCATTTCTAAACATAGAATATCTAATTGAAGTCCTTGATCAAGCTCATAAAGGTCATGCTTCATAATTAATTTTTTTATAAATCATGTGCAGGCAAACGAGCAGTGAAGGCAAGCAGTGGAATTTATAAATCATGTGATACTAGCAGTCAAGCAAAGCATGTTCTCCAATCAAATCACAATTCACAACCATAATGATGTATATCCACAGATTCCTCGCTCCTTTTTTTAATCCAAATCAAATCATGATCATGAAATTTCTTACATTGGCATATTTTTAAAAAACTCCAGTTCGATAATCATAGAATGTTTGGATAACAAAACAGCTGGTTAGAATTTCTTGTCTTCCTTTATTACCTTTTTTTTCCTTCTTACCTGTGCTTGCCTAGTTGGAAGGGGACAAAGAAGTTACTTGCAATGAAAACATGTTACATCTCTCCCAACTTTCACATTTTACAGAGTTCAGAAAGTCAAATAAATTTAATTGGTTATAAGTTTAATCCCAAATATTGTTATCTGATTTTAAAATGTCAAGGACTGAAGAGGAGATCAAACAGAATATATTATATCACATGGTAAAATTTATCAAATTCATGTACAAGAATAATTGCCTTCGCAGTCCAGTCCAAAGGTTTTCAGTATGAACTATACACGGCGCTTGTAAAAAAAACATGTTGAAATGTCGTCGTTATTTTAGTTTACCTTCCATGCAAGATCTTGATAAAACCAAGTTCCTTCTCATCCAAAGAATGAGAAACTTGGATTTCCTTTGAAGCAGCCAAGGGGCTTCCATATTTCTCTCCACTCAAGTGCTCCATTACTTGGAAACTTAACACCTAAACAAAAGGGAACAAAAGCCGTCCCTTTCATTTTCCAAGTAAATAATAAATTACAGTATAGCACAGGGGAGAAAACACAAGCAGTAGTAATAACACAAATAACTAAATCCAACCTTTTCATCTTCTACGGTCCATTTGTAATTACTGCAGAGCTCATAAAAGGAAAACAAATTGCCCTGAAATACACAAAGTCAGTATTCTGACCAGGTATGTACAAAACATGACATTCTTGTTTTGATTTGGGATTCTTGCCTCGGGAAACAGAGGATATATTGGCATCTTGCGACCAACACCAAGCTGTTCGCTCTGTACATTAAGTATCATCGAAGAAGGAACTCCTACTTTTAAACTTCCATAGGCTTGACAAATCAGAGTATCTTCATTCCCATAAATTGTGGCAACTATTGTCTGATCACAAAACAAAGGCATTCAATTAGGTAAACTGTGCTACATCCAATGTAAATGCCTAGAATGAATGACAATTTGTCCTGGAACTAAATTGGTCCTGTTCACATAGATTTGTCCTGTTCTGCAGACCAAATGGAAATGCACTCAAAGTATATCCTCTTCAGAAAGAAGAAAAAAAGAGAGAGAAAGAAAATCAGCTGAGCTAAATTAGTAAGGCGGGGAACTGACTGAAATTCTGCAAGTGATGTGAGCCCAAACCAACAGATGTCCCTTGAAGAAGTGGTATTGTTACTTATATTGCCCTGACATGCAAGTTATAAATTTTTCCTGCTCAACTTTAACTTATGTCCAAGAACTAGCAGCTCTTATTGTTCAAGCTAAAAAAAATTATGATCATTCCCAGTCCTATAAGAATCTTATAGTTTACTATCACGAGAAGCCCAGACCACATGTATGTGTCAAGTGTTAAATTATAATCAACTTACAAAAGAATGCAAATTTTGGTTGAGTTGCATAAAGCAGCTATACAAAATATTGGACAGTATGTCAGTATCTAAGTATCGGACATGCATCATATCTTACAGCGTTCCCGGGTGAAATTGCAGAAAGTCGTCCAGAAGATTTATGGACTATTGCAACCCCATCATCTTTACTTGAATACTCAGCATGTACACCAATTGTTGGGCCTCCTTTCAAGACAAGCTAAACATGCAAATGTAGAATATTATTAAATCATCGAGAAACATGAAAACAACAAAATATCAAATGATTGGACCCAAAAAAGAAGGGTGTACTTAATATAGAACATCATAACTGAAAGCAAAATAATACATATAATCGATAGATTATAACAAGAATTGTATCCTAAATTTTGTTTATGTTCTAAATTTAAAGTCTTTTTAAAACGGAATAGTGATAATCATATGCTAAGGACTCTGGAACACATACCGTATAAGATGCACCTGGTACCAGGAAGATATCTTGAGGATGAATTCTTGGTGGTGCATAGACTTCAACCTTTATTGGTTGACTTACTATTTCGTGTCCAGAATGCTGCCTAGTACTGACCTGATTTCAAATTTCATATGTGACTTACACCTCATAAAATTCCTGACAAATAAATTTGTAACATACTGACACAAGGTTAAGAAAGAACTTACATAAAGAGTGGTAATACCAAGACGCCTTGCAACAATTTTAAATTTTGGCATGTTAATATATCCACCACCTGGACTTGGAATATCATCACTATCGGCAAGTTCAACAATTTCGTCCTCAATATGTACATGTATATTCATGTGAGGATACTGCACCAACATTCCCAACCATTGAAGTTGATAGTCCCAAGAAAGACAAGACAAAAACATAACTTCACAATTGCACAAATCACACCATTAAAGAGTGCATATAAGGAATATGGGTATATGAACTTTCATGAGTGCAAAAAAAATTCCTAACCACTTATATAACCATGTGCCAATGAGACGCTCACACTTTAAGCGCATGGTTGTTGGAACCATGTGAACCTTAAGGTTCGAACTTTGGTTCGATTCAATCCAACCCAAAAATGATACAAACCAGAGGGTGAACTGTTGTTGAACAGAACCATCAATCGAATCGCTATTAAGACGATTCAAACAGCCTGGATTGCAATTCTTTACAGTTCAACTGATTCATAGATAATGAGTTTTTATCAATCTTGAGAACCATATGTAATATGGAGGGACCAAAGATGACTTCATCAAATTCAAGCCATTATTTCCTTGTTTAAAAAGTTCTGCTATTACTAGACACTAGAAATTTACAACTCGTTAAGAATATTTCGAGTAACATGCAATACCATTACAGAAAGCAAGCCATGTTACCTCTCTACAGTGCTATTGCCTTCTAAGCTCCTTGTTATTCAAAATTTCACTAAGGTATTGGGTATATACATTGTATTTAAGTATTTATATATAATGCAACTAAGACAAATCTCTTACTAACACAGCTCATTTTTTTAAAACTTCTTGAATCATAAAATTCATAATATCGGTCACGGTTCACAAAATATCTCTCAAGATTCATGATATGAACATTGATTTGAAAACCATGCTTATGTGAACTTGAATATTCAAGTAAGAGTACTGCAAAAAAAAGCTTCTGAACACTAAGTTCTTAGAGTTTGAAAAGACGGCAAATTGGAAAAAGCATAACACTCATGCACGCACGATAAACTAGTGCAAGACAGTCATGAACATCTAACAAATGAAAGGCAGGAAAACTTTACTCACATTCAATAAACTAGAGCAAACTTCAAAGATTAAATGTGTCTAACAAGCAAACGGATGGGAGGAAAACCTACATAATGAAAGGCACTACCCAACCTTGTAGATTAAATATTAAATTAGACCAATTAACATGCATTCCCCAATTAATTGATGTGAAGTAGAAAAAAAAAAAAAAAAAAAAGACAAACTTAGTGAACATGTAATACTCATAATTAGTTCAAAGTACAAACATGAAAGTGAAGGTCAAGAATATCTCTTAAGAGTAAAAAGCTTTGCAAACCCACATGCATACTCATATATAATCAACAGGTTCAAACACTAAGCAAATCTGTCATACTGAATACATTGTGATAATGGAAGCATGTCCAAAACACAATAAAAGAGAAAATATAGCTCCTGACTACATATAAATAAATTCACACCTGAGAAGGCTCAAAAGTACTTCCATCATTAATACCAGCCATTAGGTCAATAAATTGTGAGGTTCCTTCCTGAAAACAAAAGAAAATAGCATATGACAAATGCTAGTTTTGAGAAGGGAAAAAGTAAATTTGTTATGAAAAAAAAAATGTACCAAAAAGCTGATCTCTTCTTGGGATGTTATCTTAATCCAATCTACATCTGCAACTTGGACCTGTAAAATTGTTATACCCTCATGAGAAACTTTACAAGTGAATTGAATTCATTAAATTCCTTAACAACTTCAGGTACAAGAGCACTTTTTATAAGGTTTACAAGTGCACGAGGCTTCCACCATTGTGGAGTTAGGTCATTTTGTTCAAGCAATTAGTAGCAGGATATGCAAGATCAATTCGGAAGAGATATTGAAAACCTTAATTCCCACCGGCATTTGATCTTTTTGGTCTTGCCTAAGAAGTCAGCAAAAGGTTAAAATTGTGTGCAGTTGTACAGAGATTCACATTAAACTGAGTTAGGAATGTACAGCATGAAAAGGTCACCAGAAAAATAATATAAACACTTTTTCGAGCTACAGTTATCCAGATCAGTATATTAACATAAAAGCAGGGCAAATCTATCATATCTCTCCCATAAGTTTGGGAAATCTTGCCTTCCAACACAAATAACTTTTCATCATCAGACAACTAGTTTCAAGAATACTTCTGTCTAAAAAGATACGTTAACTTTACAAGAAAAATGGTTCTGAACAAAACTATTAACAAGATAATATTCATCATAAGCAAATACATTGCAGGCTGTGTAGGCTTGACAAAGGTGTATGAGACAATACAATAAAAATAAACCAAGCAGCTCATGTTGACTAGAAAACCGTGCAGAACAGAATAAAGAAAAAATCATTACCAATGCAGAAGCTGCTGATGGAGGAGCGAGCCCAATATCATGAACTGTAACAAGTGCAGTCCCTAATCTTTTAGGAGACAGCATCAGTTGTAAGCACTGTAAACTCGGAGGGGATTGAATAACTTCTACAACTCGAGAATCATTCACAGTAGACTCCCAGAAACAGCTCCCTCCAATAATTGACAGATTTACCTGGAATAAGAAAATAGTTGCACTGAGAACCAAAAGTAGTGCATGAAATGAATAAATATTAAGTTGTATCATGCAATGCCAATACAGAAAAGAATTGGCAGTGTTAGTCTGACAATCAAATTAGAATGTCTTTGATGAGTGATGTGAGTCGTTCCTTGCATTGGTGTCTAACTTAAAAGTCGTTGTTGATGCATCACACATCAATTAAATGTGAAGATTTTGACCTCTTAATATACACTAGTTGGCCCTAGGACCTCCACCTAAGAGCTTAGGATTTTGGGTTGGAGAAAATCTAACATGTTATCAAATATTATAGCCGATTTTAGTCTTGGGCATGTGGCCTATTGTCCCCTTGTGGCCTTCAATCCACCATGCAAAAGTAAATACTTGTAAAGGGCCCATGAGCAAAAGTGAATGCATGCACTTGATAGGATGTGTTGATGTATCCCACATCGGTTAAATGTGGAGATTGTGACCTCTTAATATACTAAATGGGCCCTACATTTATAAGCTTAGGCTTTAGGGGTTAGAAGAAACTTAATATTTAACTGCCAGTTATAATTAACACATCTATAACAAGACAATTCACTAAGCACTATCACCACAACTAATCTTGCCGAAGAATTGTCTAACTCCATAAAACCAACACAAGAATGTGGAGAAAAAAATTGATAACTAGTCGAATTAAAATCACTTTACCTAAGATGTCCCCGATGCTAAAGGGGTAGGTTTTGTTTGAAATATTTCAATGCTTACAGAACAGTTTCTGTTAGAAAAAAATATCAAATATTCAAATTTTTGTTGACAAGCCAAAAGTGACAGCATAAGTAGTGATCCATTTGTACTGACAACCAACGTCAAATCAACATATTGCAAATATAACTAACATCTACTTGGATAATAAAATCTCTAATACCATGCCTCAGAACTGACTAGCACAATGAGGGGATAGGGATATAGAGTCTGAAAATGGCATACAAAGAAACAAGCAGATATACATTTACTGATGTAAATAGTAATACATATTAAGTATTCAATTCTCGAATACCAAAATTAAGCAAAAAAAAAAAATACCTCCAAACCCTAGTAAGTAATGATGTAGGCTAAATTAAAACGAAAAAAGTTCAAAATTTTTATTCAAATTAGTGGGCATATATTGACTACAATTTATTTGCATGTGGCATAGGAGAGAGCTTTTGTTGTTGAATTACTTGCATTTGTTAAGATTTGCTCAGGTTGCTAATTGCTAGGGATAGGAATCAGCTTGCTAATTGATAGGGACAGATGTTGATTTAACTATTTTTCCTAGAAAAAATAATTAAAGTGCAAACTACGTCGTATCGGTCTTCTAGCTTTGACTCCAATCCAGATGCTTTGACTTGGACCTAAATCCTTGATGAGCTCCAAGTGCTCCTTTGGGCTTCAAGATCCAATTTTAAGCTCCAAGGTCCAGATCCGTGCTAATAGGTCTTCAGGTCCTGCGAACAAAACGCACGGCTAAGTGGAGTCCCGAATGTGTGCCCGGGAAACCGCCCTCAGCGTGAGAATAAGTCACTTTGCACACAAACGGGATTTTAAACCTAACCAACTGGGTATACAAGATCAAACAGCCTTTTGGCAAAATTAATCTTGAGGGACAAGAAGAACACGAATAACACCTATTGGAAAATCTGAAGGACTTAGAATTGTTCATTAGCGGCCTTCAGAACTCTCTTGGTGTTATTCAATGGTAGAGAGTGAAATTCAGGGTCTGAGAGAATGAAATTTTCTGAGGTTTGAGGTCCTATTTATAGGGTGCCAGAATCACCTGAGCAGACATAAAACAATTAGGAAACTACCATTGGAGACCAATTAGGTACCCGTTTGGCTTTTGTGCAAAAAGCAACTTAAATG
>JAYMTJ010000329.1:0-11899 GCA_036897525.1 Pelargonium x hortorum | reverse complement strand
GGCTTGTCTCCGGTCGGCTTCTCACGCACTAGTAACAGGTATAAATCCCTCATTTAAACCTTGTATTGTTTGTCAAATTTTGCTTGTATTTTGGTCTAATCTGTACCTCTTTTAATGAATGAAGCCGAAGTTGGGTCAATTTTGTCGTTGCCGGCCGGTTGCCAACACTAATTAGGTATATAACACTAATTTAAACCTTGTTATTTTCGTCAATTCTTGCTTGCTACTTTCGGATTAATTTTAGGTAAAACCCTAAATTTGAAACTTGTAATTTTTGAATAAAATTTGTACTGTAAAACCCTAAATGTTATAATTTAGATTGTTTGTACAATGAAAAATAATGCTGTTTAAGTCTAAATTTTCTAATTTAGATAGAGGTTTTGTTGTGAGTATTGAAGATGTGTTGCTATTTTTGTTTGCTTTGTATTAATATAAGTGTGAAAAACCTGGTTTTAAGATGTGAAGTATTTTTGTGTATGTGAAACATCGGTAGAAAAATGGTTTATTTTATGGTTTTGTTATACGAATCTGGTTGGAAAAATTTGTGTTTTTTAGAATTTATTTTGTTTGATTTTCTATGGGTTTTAATAAGAAAGATCTATAGAGAAATGGTTTACGGGATGATTTTGCTGTACAATTTCCATTTGGAGTTTCGACGGTGTTTCGATGGATTTTTGATAGATTTGTTGTTTTCAATAGGAGTGATTGATTTTCGACGGATTTTCGATGGATTTTTGATACATTTGTTGTTTTCAATAGGAGTGATTGATTTTCGACGGATTTTCGATGGATTTTTGATAGATTTGTTGTTTTCAATAGGAGTGATGGATTTTCGACGGATTTTCGATGGATTTTTTATAGATTTCTTGTTTTCATTTTTTTTATGAATTTATAATTATTTAAATCTTTTTTCAATTTTAAATTAAAAGTAAAAATATTTTTACTTTTAAATTATTTTATTGTAATTTTAAATATCTTTTTTCATTTTAAATTCCGAAATGTATTTTAATTTATTTTATTGTAATTTTAAGTAATTAATTTATTTTAATTTTAATTGTTGTAAAATTCGATATTATATTAAATAAATATTTTATTTCCATTTATAGGAATTTGATGTGTAGTCTTGTATGTACGAATTAGATTGTTTGGTATGAATGTAGTTGTGGACATAATATATTTGTATTGTTATATGTGAAATTAATAATAATAATAATAATAGTTGTATATATGTTACTTTATATGCATATTATTGAGTATTTAACATGTATTGAATATATTATATACGCATGCTCCCCTTTTGCAATAGAACAATTATAATTGGAAGTATATACTTGCATGCCCCATTATAACAAAATTGTATTTGTAACTTGCATTCAATCATGTTTGGTAACTGTTTTATGAAGTAATTAAATACAAATGTATATGTAAAAATGTATTTTTATGCAGGTGGTTGGTAATTAAAATTTGGAAAAGAAAGTTAAACTTATAGTGGAAACTCTGCCGAAATTTCGTCAGGTTTCTTACTATAACTTAATTTTAAAAGATTTAAGAAAATACAAACAAAATTGAAATTTACCTTAGTACTCGTTCGACATATTCTCATGATGCAAAATGAGATATGTTGAATTGTCCAGGTTGGACAGTTTGATTTTGACTAAATACGATATGCACTTTATACTGTAGGACGACAATGGTACTTTATTTGTGTCGATTTCGATTTTGTTTCCCTATTATATATTCTTGGGATACACAGGGATTCTCGGGTTTTTTTTGTACGCATTTGTACAAATCTATCCGATTATCTTGACAGTGTATTCTAAGAATTAAAGGGAAACTCTGTCGAAATTTCTGCAATTGTACTATAGTCCGATAGTATATTGTGGTGCTGCGTGGTTAGTCTTTTTCGAATGAGTTAGGTTCTCTCCTTGTAAGTTGTTAGTAAGAGTGAAATGAATTAAAAAATTATAACTTCGTGTGAATGAAATATTTAACAGTTAAAATGGACGGCGTTAAAGATAGAACATGGATGTACAAACGGAATGAGCGGGGATATTTGTTGCGTGAAGCTTATGAGAAGGGGGTGAATGATTTTATTGCCTATGCGCTGAATCAACCCGCTTATTTGGATGGGTCGAAGATTCGGTGTCCCTGCGCGAAGTGTAACAATAAGTGGTATATTGAATCAGATCAAGTGCAGCTTCATCTATTTTCGGTTGGGTTCAGACCTAACTACTATCAGTGGGTGAGCCAAGGAGAGATAGATGGAAGAGGGATAATTCGCGATATGGATGATGTTGAAGCTCCTCCCTTTCCTCCAAATAACCCTTCTACTATTCATGATCCCGCTAATGACCTTCGACAGATGATCTATGATTTCGCTGGTCCGGAGTTCGAGAATATTGCAGAACAAATGGAAGAAGAGCCAAATGAAGATGCGAAAGTGTTTTTCGATTTGCTACGTTCATTGGATGAGGCATTGTACCCTGGATGCCCCAATGTGTCTGTGTTGTCTATGATAGCTAGACTAATGAAATTCAAGTCTGACAATGCAGTCTCTGAACGCGGTTATGAGACTCTTCTGCAATTGTTTAGCGACGTGTTACCGGTCGATCATAAGTTAGTTTCTAACTTTTACGAGACCAAAAAGCTGATGAGCGGCTTAGGGTTGCCTGTACGTAAAATTCACTGTTGCCCTCGAGGTTGTATGCTTTATTGGAAGGAAGATATTGATCTTGAGAAGTGTAGGGTTTGTGGTCATGTTCGATACAAAGATGATTTGGCGGGAGCGTCTATTTCTCGCACGACCCGTCGTCGGGGTACTTCTTCTAACGATGGATCAGGGTCGTCTATGAAGAAGGCAGGGAATAAACGCGTGCCTTGTAAAAAAATGTTCTATTTTCCGTTGGGTCCAAGACTTGCAAGATTGTACTACTCGAGGGCTACTGCTGGTGATATGACCTGGCATCACGAACATGTTTGTGACGAGGACACAATGTGTCATCCTTGTGATTCAGAAGCGTGGTCTCATTTCAATAGTGTGAATGAGCAATTTGCTTCTGAGCCGAGAAATGTTCGTTTGGGTTTATGTACGGATGGTTTTAACCCATTTGGTAATAGTGGGCAACAATACTCCTGTTGGCCTGTGATTTTGACTCCGTATAATTTACCCCCCTGGTTGTGTAACAAGAAGCCAGTTTTGTTCTTGACTGTCTTGGTACCCGGTCCTAAAAATCCAAAGATGAATCTTGATGTCTATTTGCAACCTCTTATTGACGAGTTGACTGAACTTTGGTTGAACGGTGTGCCTGCTTGGGATGTGTCGAGGCAGCAAAATTTTACACTAAGAGCAGGTCTTCTTTGGACCATTAGTGATTTTCCGGCATACTCCATGTTGTCGGGTTGGAGCACGGGTGGTAAGAAGGCATGTCCGTATTGTATGGACCAGACCGAGGCATTCTACCTTACACATGGTATGAAAATGTGTTGGTTCGATTGCCATAGGAAGTTTCTTCCCTTCAGTCATGCGTATAGGAAAAACAAAGTGAAATTCGTAAAAAATCGTATCGAACGTTCTGGTCCTCCTCCTATTTTAAGTGGTGAAGAAATACTTGCTACTATAGAAAGTCTGGGGTTGTTGAAGGTGACAGAAGAAGGTGCTGAAAAGACAAATAAACGGATTGCGAAAGAAACAGATTGTGGATGGAGGAAGAAGAGCATTTTTTGGGATTTGCCGTACTGGAAAACAAATCTAATCCGTCACAACTTGGATGTCATGCACATTGAGAAGAATGTGTTTGATAATATTTTCCATACTGTGATGAATGTTGTTGGAAAGACGAAGGATAATTCTCAGGCCCGAGAAGATTGCGCAGCGATATGCAATAGACCAGAACTTTTGAAAGATGATCCTTCTTGTAGTAAGTATCCGAAAGCATGTTATACCTTGGAGAAGGAGGAGAGGAAGATTTTGTGTGATTGGGTGAAAGAATTAAAATTTCCGGACGGTTATGTGTCAAAATTGGCAAGATGCATTGACGAGAGCAAGTACAGGTTGTTTGGCATGAAAAGCCACGACTGTCATGTTTTTATGCAACGTTTGCTGCCAATTGCTTTTCGAGAACTTCTCCCTAAGCATGCATGGGAAAGTTTAACTCAAATAAGCAAATTCTTCTCCGGTTTGTGCTGCAATGTGTTGAAGGTTTCAGAGATGCAAAAACTTGAAGAAGCTATTCCTGTCATTCTCTGTAAACTAGAAATGTTATTTCCGCCTGCGTTTTTTGATTCTATGGAACATCTTCCTGTGCATTTAGCGTATGAAGCGCGTATTGCGGGACCAGTTCATTATAGGTGGATGTATGTGTTTGAACGATTCATGGGTCATATGAAAAAAATGGTGAAAAATAAAGCACACGTTGAAGGTTCTATTTGTAACGCCTATCTGGTAGAAGAAACCTCCAACTTTTGTTCTTTTTATTTCCAAACTCATGACCAGTCAAGTTCGACCAATTCTGGAGCGTCATCTGAAAATGAAGATTGTTGTGGATCGTTGGAAATTTTTTCAAATGTCGGTCGTTTGTACGGCAAGTTGAAGAAAAGTAGATGGTTGGAACCCCGTGAACGGGAAGCAGCCCATGCCTACATTTTAATGAACATCCCGGAATTGGCCCCTTTCTTCGAGTATGTTATTAACTCTCTTTTAATTATAATAATTAATATAAGTGTTATAAATGTATTAATAATGAGTTGTTTGTCGTAGTCAATTTCGTCTACACTTGCGTTCTACGACACAAGGTGTCAGTGATGCCGAAATTGAATCTCGTGTGTCTTCGGAATTTCCCAAATGGTTTCAGGTAATATACATATCAAATGTATTTATGTGGATTACCATAATGTAAATCAATGCCAATGTACTAATGTTGGCTTCTTCGTAGGATAATCGAGAACAAGTTCGTGATCCATTGTTTCGCGATTTAGTCTTGGGCCCAAGCATTAAAGCTCAATCATACAATATGTATTACATCAATGGCTTCAAGTTCCATACTGCGTCTCACGGAACTACTCGTCATGTTCAGAATAGCTACATTAGTGTTCTGGGAGAAGATTATGAGTATGTTGGCCAAATCTTGGAGATTTTAGAAGTCTTTTACTATGGATCTACTACCCATAAGGTCGTGCTGTTCAACTGTAATTGGTTTGACCCGACTACTGGGGTTGGTACCAACACACACCCTGTGTACGGAATTGTTGAAGTAAACACAAGTCGAAAATTGAATAGGTACGAGCCGTTCTGTCTAGCATCGCAAGCTGTGCAAGTATATCTTGCTCGCTATCCCAGCATGCGTAAGACACGTGATAATTGGGCTGTGGTTTGTCGGGTGAAGCCAAGAGGAGTTTACGAGTTACCAGGTCATCAAGTTCCAACGACAATTGATGATGTTGCTTATCAAGAAGAAGAAGGGAATCTATTATCTTTGGAGGTCGTTAATGATGTTGACGTTCCTACAACCCTGGCAGACCCTAATGAAGCGCAAATCATTCTTCCCGATGATGTTAGTGAGGAAGACTTTGATGTTGACCTGGTATCTGATGAAAGTGATTTTGAAGGCCTGGAAGAACAATTGTTGTCGGATGATAGTGATTTGAATGATATTTGATATTTCTATTTACAATTGTGTATGAACCTCATTTGATATTTCATAAATTGAATGATAGTTGATATATATTTTTATTTACAATTGTGTGTGCACTTTATTTAATATTTTCATAAATTGATTGATAGGTAATTGATATATATTTCTATTTACAATTGAGTATGAACCTTATTGACTTTTAAGTTGTATTGAGTGTGTTTGTATAGATGGCCGGCCGAGATAAGACAGGTTCAGACCGTTCCGGTGGAGGTGGGAGAGGTTTAGGCCGTCCTAGTGGAGGGGGCAGAGGTAGAGGCAGAGCTCCTGCCCGTGGAGGTGGGAGAGGTCTTGGGGGTCGTTTTGCGCCGACCAACAGACAGGAGGAGCAGGAGGCTCCCAGCACTTATGTTCCGCCTATGGATTTAAGCATATACACCCCTGAGCAGTTGACAGCTTTACGTCTGTCTCTGCAAATGTTTGATTTGCATCAGTCGAGTCAGCCTCCTAGCGCTGTGCCACCACATGGACCTCATCGATTTCAGGGTAGTGGTGGATCTCCTTCTCCTTCTCCTTCACCTGTTGATATGAATGCTTTAGGTAAGTATATTTTAGTATTATACAAGTTTTACATGAAAACTTAATTGATGATATTTTAATTTCATATGTTTACCTTTTGTCTACAGGGTCGCTTCAGAGGAATTCAGGCGCGTCCACCTCTAGACCTGTTGAGGAGCAAGACTGCGCTAGCCATGACCCTGCTGATATGGATGATGGTATGGATGATAATGAGGACGATGATATAGATCCATCTTCTCCAGAGGTGTCTTCTGATGAAGATCTTTGTCCAGCACCCCAGTCACCTATTGGGAATCGACTAGAGTGTCATCCACCTGTTAAAGGACGGTACGTTGTTGTTTCCATTACTTATTTGAATTAAATTTTCATTACTCAATTGTACATGCATGTGATAACATTTTGGTATATTTTGTTTTTCAGTTTCACGAACTCCGACATTAGCCGCAAAATTGGCTCAGCATTTAGGAGCTTCCCATGCCACGAGGGATGGGTGTATGATAGAGTTCCGTCCAGAGTTCGCAAAATTTGGTGGAAGACTTGGAGAGTATGTATATATATAGCTTATTGTATTATATAGAATTTTATCATTACATTTTTGTGATTCATGATGTTTATTATTTGTTATGCAGGGTGAGTGTTGGTTTCCAAGGGACAAGTACAGGAAGAGGGAGGTTCGTCGTGCATTCAAGGCAAGTCTTCGCAAGCTATACACCGACGCCCTTTATCATTTGCGTAACCCGGAAAAAGCTCCAAAGAAAGAGAAGAAATGGGTGAAGAAGGAGACATTATCCTACTGGAAGGAAATGTGGGCAACACCGGAGTATCAGGAAAGATGTCGCCGTGGGAGACGAGCACGACGACGTGGAAACGCTAATGCTCCTGCAGAGGCCACACACACAGGAGGGTCCTGCTCCATAACCACACATGCGTCTCGATTGGTAAATGTTAAATTTGAGTATTTTGATTATATGTTTCAACTATTTAATTATTTTTCATATTAATGGATGTGACTTATTTCAAGCTGTTAGGATGGAAGTTGAGTGCATTGTTGTAGCTATTTAATTATTTTTCATATTTTTGCCCTTAACAGGCGAAGGATGGCGTTGCTCCAGGACCAGGTGAGATGTACTTGCGCACGCATCGTCACCGGGATGGCGATCGATGGGTCAATGAGAATGCAAGGACGTTGGGGGTATGACAAATCTTATTTTTTAATATTCGCAATCATATATATATATATTCTCTTGAATTTTTATTAGTCTTATTTGAATAGAAATATCACTGGTCACTGTTAGTTTTATATTTTAGTTAGTCTTAATTGACAGCTGAATTTGATCTGATGTGTAGTTTGAGTAGTGAATATGATTGTAGTTTGCTTTGACTGTGTCAATGTTCTGCCCTTCTGGTGTGTTTCTGTGAAACTGAGGCTTCTTGATTGACATGAAATTAATACTGGCAAATAATTGGTTAGAGAACATAGTAATTTTATGATTTGGTGTTCTGTGGAATATAGTAAAGTTATGAATGTGCCTATCAGAACGTGGCCGAGTACTGCGGGGTTTGGTCATGTGTATGAATGTAACTGTTATTGGATTGAGGAATTGTATTGTTGCCTTGATGTTTTTTGAAGTATAATATACTGTTTTGTCATTAGAATAGCATCCCTTTGTCAACATAATTTGTTCAGAATTTATGGATATCTGGATTATGTTTCTGTTGACAGGTCAGAATTTTGCATTAAATTTAAGAGAACTGATGACATGGCCAACTTTATTTGTTCTTTGATTATGTTTGATCCTGAAACTCATTCAGTTGTGTTTTTCAAGTGCCTGAGTTTTGATTATTTTCTTGCTAAGTTTGGTTCAAGTTAGTGTCAAGGTCCTGTGGAAGGTTATGATGTGGGTATGGACAACACATTGCTTTTTACATAACTTTTTGCTTTGCATTCGGTTTTTAATTCTGATGATTGATATTTCTATTTAATTACATTTTTTGAGCAGTTGAGGTACCAACAATTGATGGAAATTGCTGCCGAAGGGAATGATAGGGCCAATCAATATTGGGCATTTAGAGAGGCAACTGGGGGTAGGGACAGGAGGGGCCGATTTCCTGGTCTCGGGTCAGCTGGCGTAGATTATTATCCGGACGCCTTTGGCAATTTTAGACCCCGAGCTCCCGGTGAAGGATCCTCGTCTGCACCTCCTGATCCGCGAGGTTATGACCCGCAGGCAGCTTCTGATCACTTGACAGCATTATATGAGTCTCTTCGCCAAGATTTGCAACAAATGGAATCTCGTTTTGATTCTTGGATGCAACGACAAAATGAACCACATAATGCTGACGGGATACATCTTGCCCCAACTCAAGCCTTCATCCAGCAACAGGAGGAAAATTTTAATGTTCTTCGCACTCTTGTTGACCAGGTGAGACAGAGTCAACAATATATGCGCGATGAACTTGATTCAATGAGGTCTTTGCCCCCACGAGCTCCATCTGATCCATCTGATGATTAGTTTCTTTACTTAATAGTTTTTTGTTGTAATGAACGTACTCTCCAAACACTTTTGATTTGCTACAGACATAACTATTTAGGTAGTATTAATTATGACGGTTTTATAATTAATGTTTAATATTTAGTATTTCGATTTATTAGTTTATATATTTATTATTTAATTTGTTTGCTATTATTATTAGATCGTTTCGAATTTGATTTGAATTCAAAAATATTAAAAATTATCAATAATATTTGATTTTAATAAATTTTTTTATAATTTAAAACAAATTTCCCGCCAAAACTAATATTTCCCACCACAATTCCTATTTCCCGCCATATTTTAATTCCCGCAAAAAATCAATTTTCGACGGCCATAATCCGTCGGAAAATGGAAGCAAAAATTTTGCCGCGAAAATTCATTGGCGCCATAAAATTTGCGACGGAAAAATATAGTCGTAAATATGTCGCAAAACTGTCGCAAAATGGTCGCAAATTCCGTCGCAAATATTAAAGAATTTGACTTTTGGAATCAGATTTTCGACGGAAAATTCCGTCGGAAGTATGTCGCAAATTTTGAAATTTGCGACAGAAAATTTCTGTCGCAAAGCTGTCGGAATGCCCGCCGCAAATTTTTTTCGACATAGTCTTTTCCGACAGACTTTTGCTGTCGCAAATGTGTCGCAAATATGTCGCAAATGCTAAAAAACTGTCGCAAATTCGGTCGCAAAAAGGCTTTTTTTCTTGTAGTGACAAAGTACTCTTTAGAATATTTTTGAAAGACACAAGGGAGTACTCTCGAGAATACTATCAAAAGTCATATAAAATTATTTTTGGAATTACTCCTAGAAGCTTTGGGACCATGCAAATATGGAGAAGGAACCTCGCGAACGGCTTCACTAAATCTCGTTTGTGGCTTTGTGGGATGATAGCGGGCTTGGATTCGGGTTCATGAAGGTTTTCAATGGTACGTTCTCAAGAGCCCGTTATCTGATTTTAACTTTGACATTTTTGTAATTTTGGCCTTATATATATGTTAATATAACTCACAAATAGCACATGTTGTTTGCTACTTGAGTAATTTTATTTTAAATATTTCGGTGCTATCAACTATAGTTTTTTAAAATTTGACGACAACTTCTGTCAATACAATTACTCAGCTCGAATCAACATTAATATAGTTAGAATGTGGTCGTCTGTCTCTCACACTATTCCTATTCCTATTGCGTATAGCTAGATTAAAAAAAAAAAAAAAAAAGAATGATAAGGAAAGAAGTTAAAACATATCCTGTTAGGCAAGGAAATTAGAAGATGGATGCTGTTTTTGACAACAAGTGGCAACAGTAGGTTAGGAAAATGGGTTGTATTGTATCGAAAGTGTCACATGAATTGATGTGTGATGTAGCTCAGATTTACGTGCATTTTGAGATCGAGTTTGGTACAAGGCAAGGCAGAGAACCGACAGCTCACATGCCAAATCACCCATCAATCTCATTCATGTCGTTTCTCTAATGTTTTTATCCAAACAACTCACACACCCAATTCTTCTTCAACTCTCACTGTGTATGCGTACCCCACCTAATTAATGTATCATCTAATTAATTGCTTAGATTTAGCATTTTCAATGCAATGAAGAAGGAATGATGTTGGCTATGAATGCTTGATTTTTTAGTTAAATGGTAATCATGGAAAGAGAAAGCAGAGGAGGCGGCTAATACGTAATTAGATGGTGACAACTCCACAAACCCTACGCAGAGTGAGTACCGTACAAAGACGCACACATTGTTGTGGTTGCGGACATTAATTTACTAGTTTTTAGTACAAATAAGTAAATAATTAATTAAGTATTGTGATTACTGGCACGGCCCGTCCTAACCCAAATATTCCTAAGAGGTTTTGCACAGAACAAAACGTGGTGATGATACAGTAAAGTTTGTGTGATAATAAGCTGTCAAAAGCATGTACTGTGTATATTAATTAATATTATGCTACAAACAAAGCATCAAGCGATTGCCTGGAAACCACATTTGACGGCCGGAGGGGACACACTCTGCTTCGTTTTCTTTTTATACACTGTGATGTTTATTAAACTTGTACAAGTAGTAATCAAATTTTAATTCCATATCTGACATAAACCTATCTGTAAATATGACAATGCACACAACATTGGTGGCCTATTACTATTAGGCATCTGAATTATACATCACTCGATTGTTTGTCGCAGAAAAAGAAGAAAAAATTATATATCCAACTTGTGACTAAATGTAAGAGAATTCAATTACAAAGGGTATAAGGTCGATCTAAGTTAGCATAGAAACAAGTAGTAAAGAAAAATACAAGACATGAATCTGCAGAGTGGAACTTGTTCATAATTTGACATAGAGCTACATCAAGGTAGGCAGGCAAGTAGTATAGTGTGCTTTTATAAGGTTGGATGCAGAACTAAAATGTGCACAAAATATCAATGTTTGGAGCCTAAAATCGGGCAAAACAGCATAATACAGGGAAGAGGACATGCGTGCGCGCATTAAGAAAAGAAATTAGACCACACATTTTTTATTTACGGATTTCAAGTTAAGTCGGGTTTAACTTCTTAAGTTTTTACGAGAAACTCAAAACCGACATAGAAATTCAAATTGCCAACTCTAGCTACTAGTCTAGTACGTACTATTGGTCAAACTCTTGTGTATGTACGTATACGGAGATGAATGTGGAGTCACGTGTCTTTGATAAAGTTTGCTCCAACTCCAACACAAAAGGAAAAGAGAAGAGGTCCTCTCCTGAGTCCTCCTATTGCAAGTTGGGAGCTAAATATTGTTTGCACTAACAGCCAGTGTTAGTGGGAGTTTTGCTCACTAACAATTAATGTCTCGTGAAACACAACAAATATTCTGACTACATGGCTGGCAAGGAGGCAATTTCTGAAACATGAACAAAAAGTAGCACTTTATTGCTAAATCTAGCAACAAGGTTAACGAAAATGGGTATTAAGCCAGATCGATTCATATATTTTGACCGTGTAAACTATGGCTAGTGGGTTAATTGAGCTGTTAATTAATCCCATCTAATGGGGCCAAAATGCCAATGAGACTCGAGCTTTTATTTTGTACTAACCTAACGTAACGTAAGAGAAGAGAAGATAGAGGTGTGGGTCTGTGAAGGCACGTGAAGTGAACAACACAAGGAAGCAGAGTTGAGGTGG
>JAYMTJ010000328.1:0-11906 GCA_036897525.1 Pelargonium x hortorum | reverse complement strand
AATTGGGAACACTTTAATATAGTACAGGAACTGACTCGGAACATAATAAAGTACAGGGACCAAATGGGAACAAACTAAATAGTACAAGGACCAAATGAGGGTTTTATCCTTTATAATTTGTTTAGAATTTTTCGGCGATAATATGTGGATTCCGGCTAGAACTCGCTGTAATATTCAATCTTGTTCTTGATTAATGAAGAAGAAGGGAAAAATTGACCTTTTAATAAAAATTTGGTTTGTGCATGCCAAATGATGAAATACAGTAATATTTCATCGAGTTAACTGACGAAATAGCCATTCTAAAACTGAATGGACTTTAAAGTTACGAAAAAAAATATGTGAACCACCAGCGTAAAACGTGTCAATCATAGAGTTTCATGTGCAATTTCCCCAATTATTTAAGGACTCATCTTTTTTGTACACAAACCGGACCGGGAAGCCTCCGGTTCCTGGGTAAACCAGTCGAACCGGCCGTTCATTTTAAACATTGGGCTGGACCAGTTTGACCGTTGGTTTAAAGCTTGTAGTTAAAAACTGAAAAGTCTAAAACCCTACTAAACCCGGTCGAAAACCGAAACCCTACGCAAAGTCGGTTGAAGTCGTTCCTAAATACTACCGCGTCTCCTCCTTCTTCTTCTTTTGGCGGAGCCTGAGCCTGAGCCTGAACCTGAGCTTGAGCTTGAGCTTGAGCCTCACTCAACAGCACTGAAACTTTGTGTCAGTGTTGCGCTCCCTAAGCCTTTTCATCTTCGTTTCCGTCACTTTCTCACGAACCAAACAGCACCGAGTTGCTGAACCTAACCAATGGCTACGCTGTCGCACGCCCAGGCCGTCAAGTCCCTCAACAAGTCCACCGGTCGCCGCCGCTTTGTTGTAAGCTTTTTTTCCTCTCGAGCCTCCTCACGTCATCTTTCAATTGCTAGCTGTTGACTTCACTTTGTTTGGCTGCACGGAAAACTGAGAGAACTGGAAGGGAAATTTGATTTTAGTTTTTACCCTATTGGTTGTAGCAGAGAAATTAAGTAGGACATTTTGGTTTTGCGGTTTTTGCATGGCACATTAGTAATTGTTGTCAATGTAGAATTTTTATGATAAACTAAAAGCTTTAATGCTCTTCTAAGATGATATAATTGGCTCCTTTTTCAATGATTTGTTTATATATTGTTGTACAGTTCAAGAATTTCTCTCAGAGAATAGAAGAAATTGATATCAATGTCTACCGAAGCCTGGATAAACATAAATCTGAGCCATCTGAGGGGTCTTGCTTTCTCCGGGACTGTCTTTTAGAATGGAGGGTATGCCTTCAATTTAGTTATGGAGCTGTTTTGGAAGGAAAAGAAACCGATTTTAAAAAGAAGTTGCAACTGCTCATAGATCCGTTTTAGTATTTACTGATGTAGCTGTGTTCCTTCATTTTGTTGCAATACAGGAGTTGAATACTGCAGAAGATTTCATTTCTATATATGACGAAATCATGCCATTGGTTCAAACGTTACCCTCCGTACTATTTCACAAAGATTTGATACTCTCAAAACTTCTTTCTAGATTGCAAATAAAAGCAAGGCTGTCATTGGAGCCTATTTTCAGGTGCACTAGCCTTTTTCTGAATCCTTTCCTTTTGGGTTGATTTGAATGTGATTATGTGATCATTTTACATAGAAGCTTTGAAACTGTACTTGATAGTCTAATCCTCAAAGGCAGTATGATACTCGGATGCTTAGTGTTCTAAAAATAAATCTTGACGCACTTAAGGATTTCATCTTAATAAAAAAGAAACTCAAACTCATAATCAAAACATAGGAAATTGAATTGTTAGTCAAATTAGCCAGGCTTGTGTAATTTATTCCATCAATGCAAATGCAACCTTAAGTTATTTTGTACAAAGAGGCAATTGGTTAGACTCATGTTATTTTTATATGGTTTTATTCTTCCTTCTTTTTATATAAGGGCTCATCTTTTTTGTTTGTTATTCATGTTTCTTGTTTACTTATCAATGAAACATAACTATAGAAGAATAATCATGCTTGGATTGTTGTATCTCTTTTATGAAACTGAAGTAGTTATAATAGAAACAAGTTTAAATTGTTCCCAAAGCAACAAGATACATGAATTGCTTGTATGAAATAAGCTTGCGAATTCTGCAACATATCCGAATGCTTGCTGTTGAGCTTTCACACGGTATATTGCAAAATTGTTTGCAACATCTTACCATAAAGTAGTTGGGGTTGGGAACAATTATGCCAGCCAATACTTATGAATTACGCTTTCTTTCCCTAGACTTGAAACATGTTATGTGAGCTTTATCTGTTGATTATCAATAAGATACCACCATTAAAACTGTGGAATATATTCTGCTGAGCTTGACATGGTCTTGACTTCTCTCTCGTTTATTTAATTAGACGAGTTAGGTAGCAAATTGTCACGTAGGCAATAAAAATCGTTGCCACCAAGGAGGTTGAAAAACCATCTAAAGAACCTAGGATGTTAGCATACAAGGGAAAAAAAAGTGGAAATAGTGGATCAGCAGAAGTGACTAGGTATCTTTCTATACCGACTATGCCTTTGTTTGACAACTTTAATTGCTGAAGATCCTTCTCTAGCAAGCAATAGAGAAATTAAAATTGGTCTTCTCTACCTGTGAAGCTAGTTCTATGGTTTGCCAAACAATTCCTGGTGATAGTAGGGAAATGAAACTCCTCTTTGACATGGGCTGCTCTGATTACTTGTAGTTTGCCTTTCTATCCACTATGAGAAGAAAACCGCAAAATGGGATAATTCTGATACAAATGTCACCCTCCCTCGTGTAACGTTTCCACCATTTCCTTTTTCTGTAATGCCTTTAACCATAACTCTCTGTGGTTGGAGACATGATATGCTATGCCCTTGAGATTAATATGACTGCCTCACGTGGTTTATGCGAAAATTGTTTACGTGTTTGGTTTAACAGGTTGATCGCTTCTTTATCCAGAGATCTCCTCGAGGATTTTTTGCCGTGAGTTCATTTCGCCTTCTATTAAATTTGTTTTGTAGGCTGACAAGGCCCTGTGGTTGATCTTTTATCTCTGCACTGACTTCAATCATTACTATTGGGCTGTGAATAGATTCCTAACTGCTTCCTGCGCTTTGGTATATGTATGCACTTTCTTTGCATAGGAACTGTTGGACAATTGGACCTAGTTGTAATTATAGTTCAAATGTTGAATTTATATGTTTTCAGGTTTTGAGGGGTTAAAGTTACCCCCACTCATGTATGTCACATAACATGTCATTGCGGATTATAGCACCCGCATTTTGGTTCTTGTTGCATAACTATAGGGTGGTAGATTTTGATGTCGTGAAATTATACATAGATATCTGGAAATTTTCACTTCATTCAATATTTCCTCATTCTATATATTAATGTTTTTTTTTTCTTGTGATGAAGGAGATGATATATATATATATATTTATTATGTTATGTGTGCTTATGTCAATCTTAGTCCAGACAAATAATATATTTGAAAAAGATGGATAAATGCTTATTAGATGCTGCAGATTTATAAGGCAGAAATGGATAAACAAATTGAAAAAGGTTTTATTTCCTCTGGATTCTGACTTGTTCTTCTTGAACTTCTGCCAGCTTTTTGCCCAAGATTGTAGATTCATTAGTTTCTCTTCTCAAAAATGGGGCTGATCGGGAGCCAGAGATTATTGAACAGGTCTGCCTTTTGGTTCAGTGAAGTTCTTGAGCTGTCAATTTCTCTCTCTATGCTCATCTTATTTGGATATCTTGTTTTTTATAATGTGGTCCTTGTTCTGCAGATCTTCACGTCATGGTCATATATGATGATGTATCTCCGAGAGAATTTCAAAGAAAAGTTAGACATAATTAATGTTCTGAAGTAAGTTATATGTATTTTTACTGATTTGATCTTGTGGGATATAGACTCTCATGCGTATGTTTACCTTTTTTCTTGTTTCTTTCTGGGTTGCTGAATAGAGGAGAGTTCAGAGCCTTGGTACTTTGATGCGGGGAATTTTAGAAGAGGCTTTAAATCGTAACAATTGAGTTCTGAGTTAAAATAAAATGTACTAAAGATAATAGACAAGAGAGGAAAGACACAAAAGGTTGACCTTCTTATTAGCAATATGTAATGTACAACATAATGGAATATATTGTGGGATTGTGAGTGTATTTTGGACTAGTACATGGGTAGGTAGTTTTGATTAGGATTTGACTTTAGGGAGAAAACTTGTAGGCACATCAACTGTCTTATATCATACTCCAAAGAAAATCAAGTCAACACTATATATTTAATAATTTTTGAATAAAACAACATAATGAACCGTGTTCAATCTAATTGTATTATTTTCTTCAGATGAAAATTCAGTATCATCAAATTATCTACATGAACAAGTGATTTTGGTTCCTCACATTGCCCTAAACGTTTTGAAGATATTATAATTGTTAATGTAAACTTCATTATTAAGAAGAAAATTAGTTTAGAAATTAAATAATTTTTAAAGTATGATTTGTTTTTGTGGAATACATAAATTAATTTGTTAAGTAATTCCCCATTTAAGTTGTGCTTTTCAGCTTTTGTAATTTTTCATTTTTCATATTTACTTGGAAAATTTTTTGTATATTTGTACTCGTATAAATTCAAACTTACAAATATTATCATGTCCTGTATTCTTTCCTAAAAAAAAAAAACCTAATTTCGCAGTCTCCTACAACAATGAGACAAGGAATTGTCCTTTTTATAAAAAGCAAATATAAACATACATAATTTTTTCACCAAAAAAGCTATTAATTTTTTTTTACCATGAGATATTTTAGTTAAAGTAGGAAACGTTGATGGGAGAAGTCAAATTCTATGAATGTAAAGGAATCTAAAGACTTCTGTAATATACTACCTCCGTTTCAAATTAAATGTTGTTTTAAAGTTTTTCACAAATATTACTTTTGGAGCTATACTTAAAAAAATTCATCTTTCATATAAGACAAAAAAAATATTTATGGATAAAGGATATTATGGTAGTCATGTTTATCTGTTTGTTAAAACTTAAAAGTAGAAAGTGACATTTATTTTTAAACAAAAACATGACCACTAGAAAGACATTTAATTTGAAATGGAGGCAGTAGTTATTATCATTTGATAGTTGAGATTTTCTAGTTAACTTTCATTCTTCATCCCTGATGTAATGGGGACAATGTGCAAATAAACGCATCCCTCTACTCCTGTATGGAAGTGGATTAATTTGATTTCAGTTCTTGTGCTCTCCTAACTATGACAATTTCAGACCTAGCTTTCAAACATGTGCTAATCATAGACCAAGGATCTAGTTTACTAAATTATGCATTTTATTTTATGTAAGAGAAAGGATTAAGTTGATAATAGATACTTATTTTTCTACCTTGAAATTTGCTGAGGACTGTATCTCTATTATACTACCAAGACTACTCAACTACTCATTATTAATTGTATGTACTCTTTTATGCATGTTCAGCCTGTTTATCTTTTCTTATATTCTTCCTATTTTGCAGTGGGACAATAAAATTAAGGTATTACCCCAAAGATTATGTCCAAGAATTTATGGCAGAGTCAATGTCATTCTTGCTGAGGAATTCACCTGAGAAGCAGCTTAAAAAAGGTATTACTGTGCTTTAGTTTTTTCAATATAGTTGGTCAAGAATTTATAGTCGAAGGATTTTCGTTATCAAATAATGAAACTGCTAGAATAAATATAAAATGGTGTAACATAGGAGGTAAATCAAGTTAACATGGATTATGGATTGGAGTGCAATTTTGTGCAGATACAGAGTTAAAATACAAGCCTTTTTGTTTATTCCCGATCAGTGGCTTTTCTATCTCACAATTGGTTATTTATTGGCAATAGCTTTTCTTATCAATATTTACATATTCTCTTCACAAATGGACTTAGTAGGTATACCCTTCTTTTGAGGGGTCTCTATATTGAAGCTTGGTTTATAAACAAAAGTGCACATTATCAAAGTTTCTAGTTATGGATTGACAACAAAGCATGTGGCTGCTTGCTGATGTGACCTTTTAAGGATGTGGCTTTATAAATGGCTGGTTTAATTTCAATTTAGGTAATAGGTGGATAGTGGGATAGATCACTCTATTTTTTCCCCTTCTGGCTTTGTTGTTCAATTGCTATATCCATAAGTCCTTCAGCTCTAGTAAACGTGTGATTTCATCAAACAGTGGAAGTGGATACGTGATCACTTTTCTTCAATGTACGTAGAAAAATATTCATCATGATTATATGGGATTTGGATCCATACTTAATTTTTGATGAAGATATTAGAGAATCTCTTTGATGTTTAAATTTGACGAAATTCTATAATACATTTCTAGATTTTTATTTCTTGTTCGGAGGTTATTCCCATCTATTGTATATTTTAGGTTGGCCAAGGGACACCAATGTGAAACAACTCAAGAATAGTACTTTATCCTGCTCAACATTTTCTGCAATATTACTTGCCAATTTCATAACTCCTTTCTCTTTCTTCCATTCTTTCCCTGTTCTTTGTTTATTAATCCCTTTAAAGGAAACATGCTGACACTGATGTTTCATTTGGATTAACATGAAGTGTTTTTTTTATAAGTTCCTATTTAGAGAATCTTTTGAGTGTTATAAGCTGTTCCAATTAGCCATCAATCTTACTATGTTGCAATTTTAGTGATGTGATATTTAGGCATTTGAGTTATAGCAAACTTTTACCTTACTAATATTATAGTGTTTTGGGGATTGAGGTTGGCTGCTACCACTTCTACATCTCTAAAAAGAAGTTCTCGATATGTTAAAGAAAGTTCATACTGCTTCAGTAAAAAAAGTGGAACAGTAGTCAGGTTTTCATCTGAATTTTGGTTGGCTAGAGATCTCATTGACTGTTCCTCAGTTTTAGCGTCTGTTGGTATGGAAAGGATAAGCATGGGAGTTTGTCAACTTTTATGTAAACTTGAAGGCTGGGCAGGTCATGCATAACGGTCCTTGTAGGTCATGTAAATAGTTGGAACTTTTCATTTAACTTTTGGTTTTATTAATTGCCTTAAAAGTATATTAAATCGTTATTTTTTTCCTCATCGACGTACTTATTCAGTGTGATGACAGTGCTCTTAATTTTTTTTATCACTGAAATTGAACAGGCATTAGAAAGGTCCTGTTAGAAGTTGTCAAGAAACCGTTGGATACAAGAAAATCTGGTGCCAGTGCTTTACTATGCTATGTGGTGAGACGAAACCCAACAAGTTTCCACTCAAAAGCAGGACTGGTTTTGTTGTTATTGATGGACAATTCAATATTTGATATAGGTGATCAAATCAATCAAGGCAAGCTTCTTCTATTCAAGCTCATATGATGCCTTCTTCACTTTGTTTTTGCTTTTATACTACTTTTGTTTACGCTGATTTGGATTTCATCAACATAGATGTCTTTGCCTTGAGATTCATCAATATTACTTATCAATAATGCGCCTTAATTTGCAAGATGATATCTGCAGGCCATCTTCTCCATTAAATTTTCTTTGATGTGTTAATTGTTTACTTTATTAAGTGTGCTCAATTTTTTCCCGTCTCTCTCTCTCTCGCAGGTTCAGAGGTTATTGACGTTATGATTGCTGCCTTCCAAAGATTATGCGAGGAACTTGAGCCTGTCGCGTTAAATTTGTTGTGGGAGTGCATGTATCAGAAAATAACTGATTGTTTAAGCAGTGAGACTGTAGATTTAAGCAATAGTGACTTGTTGCTCCTAAATCGACTATTATTGCTGCTTATTTCTTCTATTAAGATTAATAATGGGCGCAAGGTTTCTGGTAAATTGTTTCAACTCTTGGTTCCTTTATTTTATTGTATATTTTTGTTGTTGTAGTTGTCCAATTAAAACTGCTAATGTTTTTTCAGATTACCAACCAATGCTTAAGCTTGTGGGATTGCTTGTGCGGAGGTTTATCATGCATTGTGACATTGTGAAGGGAGGGGATAATCTGTCTGAAATAGTTGATAAGATATTGCAATTAATACTTTTTGTTCTTGACGGGTTATTCGCCTCCAATGATGTATCTACCATATCAAGCTGTTCTTTGCAATGGGCTTCAGTATTTGAGTTAAGGAACTCAAGGTATCCTTTTTTCTTCAGAAAAATAATATGATCCATGTTGTCTCTTGTTGCTTGGTTGCTATGATTTAAAGGATGTTTAAAATAACTAGACGTTGCTTACCTTAAGGTTGTGTTTTGATTCTTGAATATGATTTAAAATTTGGGATTCAAATACCAAATCTAATGTTTCAAAAACCATGGTATATCAAATGGCGTGGTAAGAGTTATCTATTGAAATCCCATGTTTTTGGCATGTTGAGTTCTTTTGTATTATAGCCAAATCCAAATTCTGTGCATCCAAACATTAGATTTCAAATCTAGGATTTCCAATCAAACCCAAGAATTCAAACAGGTTATAAAGGATGTATACTCATAGCTATATGGTTCTTCACATGCAAACACTAAATTAGCTATGAGTATACATGTTCGGTACTGTAAATTCAATGCAAATTGGCATACAAACTGTGTATAATTTTTGTGATGTTCATGTCTGATCCCTCATTTCTAAAACATATGCACTTTCGGGAACCTTGAAGGAAATGTAAAATGTGAACAATCTGGTGCACCTGTGAGGTTTTTTGATCAGCAAGCGTACATACACCTAGGCTCGAAGTTTTTTTTTTTGTAAAATCAACCACTTGTCCTTCTAAGTGTTTGTGCACCTGTGAGGTTGCTGCTTTGTAACTATAAGGTCATGAATTTGAGTATGGGGATCAGCCAAACAATCTCTCGAGAAAACCAGCGTACATAAAGGACCCTCCCCAACCCATGATGGTGGGAACCTCATGCACTAAGCCATTTTTCTATTTAATGTTGTTTTTACGTGGAAACAGACACTAACATAGATATGGAGATAAATGTTGGGTAATACAAAGAAAATTAACATGTATGTAGCCTCTAGTCTAGTGTTTTGGAGTTGCCACGTTTGAAGTCTCTTTTTAGTTGAGAAATAACTTGCCATGTCCATAAATCATTTTATTTGGCCTTTCCCTCGTTAATTTTGACACGATTGTGCTCTGGGTTTCAGTTTGTTGACTTTTATTAGAGAGCTGCTGCAGAAGGATCCATACACAGTACAAGTATTCCGACTTCACATTTTACGGTAATATCAATGGATCTGTTGTTTCTGGATGCTTTGTACGGTTTTTTACATCAGAGTTGATTTTTATGGGTGGATCTGCAGGGCATTGAATGATTTAATAGAAACTTCAGATGAAGAAGTCATGTATCTGTTGCTCTCCTTGTGTGAAAAACTGCAAGTGGAAACCCAAAGCTCCAACTTTTTTGATGGAATATCTGATGAAGGGTTTTCAAGGCTTTGTGGTTATTTGGAACAGACCATTGACACTTGGATTGGGGTCATAAACAATATCACTCACAGGGATCTATCATCTACTCAACTTTGTGAGGCTGAGTTGGCTAAACTTTATGGAGCCATTAGATGTTATCCTTATATGTTAGATGGCCAGCCAGATTCAACCTCTTTATTGAATTTGATAGATTCTCTTGATCGGCTTCTAAAGATGGAATCCAGTAAGTTGCTTTTTTCTTTTCATGAGGTGCATTTAGTTTGCAGCTTAATGCTTACACAAATCCTTGTTTGCTGTATTATTGACAATAACTTATTGTGGCATTGAGGACAAAATACATAATGAAATGGCCTTTTTTGTTAAATGTATTTATCGAGACTTTTGACCAGGTCATTGATTGTAATGTTGTGTCATACCTACTTACGTTTTTGTTTTTTACTTATCAAGATTTTCTATCTTATGAATTTGATTGGTTCACTGTAGAAATGCACTATTCTGTACATTCTTATATCACATTCTATAGTTTTCTTGATTTGCTCTAGGTATATTGATTGTGTCATATGTTAAATTTTCATTCAGACAGTATTGCTGGCATCTCAAGACAGGCTTGGCAAAGCATAATAGCTGTTGCATTGAATTCCAGTTTAAGGTTGAGAAATGGTGGAAAGTCTTGACCTATAAACACGAGCAAATTAGTTCACCTTGCAGAAACATACAAATCATCTTCACAAGTATTGTCTGCTGTGGCCGATTGTTTGGATATTATGGACAGGTGAATTGATTTATATATGTCAACAGTTGATATGTTTTGTATAGCATCATTTGTTGCTTAGCTTTTAATCATAAGCTGACAACCTTCTGTTATCTCAAAAATGATAGGTCTACATTGCAAGCAGACACAAACAATAAGACATATGATCTTGAGCTCAAGGCTGAGAATGCTGTCCGTGCACTAAACATATTTGCTGATAATTTGTGCCACTCTGACAAGAAGATTCGTATTTCAACCTTAAGAATATTGTGCCATTATGAACCTCTGTTTTGTGAAAGTTCTATAGTGGAACCAGTTAAGAAAATGAATTCTGAATTTTCTGGAACTAGACATGTGGATAGCCAGGGCATCAATGTACGTATAAAATGCACTTGCTAGTTTGTATTCTTGTTTTTGGATGTCTTGCTCTAATATGTTAAATTGTTAATCAATGGTTGCTTTCCTTCCAAATGTCAGGTTCTTCAAGTCCTTTTCTCTATTGCGTCAATCCAGCCTTCGATCTCAAACAGCAGGAAAGTTGAACTGTTAATCTCTAGGATACAGACAGGCCTCTCGGCTGGGAGGATATATAAAATTGATGTACTTCTGCTTTTTAATAGATTAGTTGGTGTTTTCCAAAACCGGTTTAGTGGTTTTTGGGGTCCAGCAACCGAGTGCCTTGCAGTCTTGGTTAGCAAATGTGTTGGACTTGTATGGGATAAATTTATTTGGCATCTTGAACATTACCAATCAAAAGTTCAGACATCTGATGACCTACAGGACAAAGTGAATGCTGAATCACCAAAGAATTCAAATGGTATATACTGTCCTTATTTTTTTTCCTTCCCTACTCAGTTTATGCTATATGGCGGATGGTCTTATGATTTTGATCATTTCCGCTGATAGTTTATATACAAATGCTTTGTCTTAGGGTTTTGAATTTTTTGTTTACAGTTTATATTCAAGTGCTTTTTAAGAGGTAGAGAGAGGAGAAAAAAAAATTGTTTAATTATTTGAATAACTGTAGAAATAAACAATTATACTGCTTTTGTATATTGCTTTGCTTTTCATACTGAACTTCTTCACTGCCATCTGTTTTCAGATCTGGTTGAGCATTTTAGTGGTTTTGTAAGTACTACCTCTGACAGCACACCATGTGCAAGAGTGTTATCATTGTTGTTGGAAACCTTACAAAAAATTAGTCCTGTTACTGAATCCCGGTCTCGACAAATTATCCCCTTGTTCTTAAAGTTTTTGGGCTACAATGGTGACTATTCTGAAAGGTACTCTTCTATATGTTTCTGCCTTTAATTGGACTTTTATCTTCTGAATTTTGATTCCTGAACCTACGAAGTTTTCACAGATTATAGGACTAAAGTTGGTTAACCATTCTTATTTGTAACTGCAGCGTGGGTCAATTCAATTCACATGTTTGTAAAGGTAAAGAGTGGAAAGGTGTTCTTAAAGAGTGGTTGAATTTGTTGAAACTAGTGCGGAACCCTAAATCCTTCTATAATAGTCAGTTTCTCAAAGAAGTTCTGCAAAACAGGTCAGTATATTCTAAAATGATGTTTTCTCCTTTATCTGCCATAATTTTCATAAGCTTAATTTGAAGTATTTTCTTTCCCTTTTTTGAGTGAGTTTCATTCTGGTGGTTTTAACAGGCTTCTGGACGAGAATGATGCTGAGATACAGATGACGGTTCTTGATTGCCTTTTAAATTGGAAAGACAATCACATACT
>JAYMTJ010000327.1:0-11914 GCA_036897525.1 Pelargonium x hortorum | reverse complement strand
GTACTAAGTCTAAACGAGTTGCCAAGTTGGATTTCTTAACATGGTATTGCTCCACATCACTTATAATTTCAAGTATTTTGATTCCATTTTGCATTCAAAACTTATGAACAGAGGACTTTGCACTCTACTTATGCTCCTCATTATAAACATCATGGCAATGTTATTACTCTGTTATAACTTGTCATGCGTACGCTTAGATATAATATGGATGGGTATTGTCCTAGGAGGCCAGTAATGATCATAAAAGATACAGCAAAAATTAAATATGAATTGTGTGGCTTTATTTTGTGCTTAGCTACTCCGCAAATTGACTCATTAACTTGGTCTAGTCAACAAACTTGCCATGTAAAGAAATGCTGTTGAGGCAATCTAATTGTTGTAGAACCTCTGTTAGCTGGCTTGATTTTATAATTCCACAATCTGAGTTTTGTATACTAAAAAAATGTTCTTTTTTTTTTAAACAAAAATTCCTGATGACAAAGGGAATGGAAAGCATAAGTAAACTGACTAGTGATTATAATTTATGGAGGGTATGGAGGAAACTTGAAATCATGAAATAATATGGTCCTTTCATGTTTTTATGTTACTTAAACCATGCATCTTGAATTGGATGACAAGAACTCGCTGGCTCCAGCTGGCTATCTTGCGTGTGCACTTAAGCAGAGGTCAAGAGCTTTGTCCAAAATTCAGTTAGCTGCAAGAAAACAATAATGATTTATTAGTCAACCTGGGAGATCCTTTTGCTTCAGTGCTTGTAACAGTATCACCAATTCACTATCACCCGTCATGTAGTTGAAAAGGTTTGAATTCGCACATGTATTTGCCACATTAATTTTTTGATAATTTCTTGGAGTGAATAAGCATATTGATTCATAGTACTTATATTAAATGATAAAGCTATTGCTGAGGCATGACAGTTTTTTATTTATTTGCCGCCTTGATGTGAAAAAAAAAAAAATCTTCCGATTGACTGTGGTATGAAAGCTAACTCTAATCCTGTTACGGTATGTGACAGCTGAGTTTTCAGACCTAGTATTTCAGTTTCTCCTACCTCATTTGGCAATAAGGGACGCTGTTCAAGGTAAAGGACCCCAGACGTGCACGCATTTTTCCACAATTACGCGCTTACGGTAATACAAGCAACTTTTTTGATCTTGAAATCTCCAATAATTTGAGTATGCACCAAGGTAGGAAGCATGAGGCTGGCGTTTGAACATTGAATACACACTACAAATGTGAAGCTCTCATAATAACTGCTACTTTTTGTATAATTCTTCATTTCCAAGCTTGCTAATATATATTCGCTTAGTTTGTTTGTTATAAGCTGATGCACACATGACCATTCTAGTCATAGATACATCTGCATTAAGTTATGTGATTCAGAAAGATGATGTGGGATTCGGGTTATATCATACAGGCCTTGCCGTTAACCTGCCCATGTGTAAATGATTGTTGTTGGTGAAGTCATAAAAGCTTTCAATGATTATGAATACTTTCTCATTTAAGTAAAATTTCCAAACACATCAAAAGGGTGAAGATGTAATGTGTAAGAGCCTGTAAATTATTGAACTGGTAATTACGTATACTCCATCTTGCATTGCAAAAGAAAGATAGTTCAGTTGATCTGGACTCTTGATCCAAAAAAAGGCAAAATGATTAACGCGGCATATGTTAGATGATATCATGGTTACCATTTGATTAGTTTTAATATTAGATGGGAATTACGATTTGATTAATTATGTACTTTTGAATCTCTTCTCACAACCTAGACTATACTCTTTTGGGTAAATTTAGGACAAACAGGACCAGAACTTGTTGTGCAAACAATGGATGATTCTTCATTTGAACTAGTTTTCTAGATCTATGCAGTCTTTTCTGGCCCTTGTATCGAAGGAGCAGAAAGGATGGCTTTTCTAGGAAATTGACCTTCCGCCAGATCATCATTCTAAGAATGCATTGATTTATTGTTTGGAATAATTTGATAACTTTACTAAAAACAAAAATAGAGATGTCACAATGGTCACTGGGCCACTCATGATGAGGTATTAGGTATAGCACAAAAATCATAAACACTCAGAAATGTTTTCAAATTTCTTGAGTTGAAGAGCATCAAGAGGATGAGACTACATTGAACCCATGAACTGTTTACAGTGGATTGAGTTCATTTGAATATTTGATGGTTGGACTGTAATATTGAACAACTCGCCAGACTATATTTTTACGCTTAGAAGTGAAATATTGGATCAGATTATCTTTTGTACTCTTGCTTATGCTCTGATTATCATATTTGGGTGATAATATGCCTCGAGTACTGATTTAAATTGTACTACTATAGTTGCTTATCAGATTTGAAGTACATGGTTATCATATTCGACTATTCAAGAATATTATGTTGGTCTGGCAAACTTGGAGTTGTAAGCTGCAAAAAATAATTTCTTAACTTGGAATTGAAAGAATGTTATCTGAAGTTGCTCTTTTCAATGTACTTTCAGTTTTGCACAGAACATAGTATTGTGAAACAATTTCGCATCAATGGATTCTTGTAATTAAAGTAGTTCTAAATTCTGCCTTGGCTTAAAGTGACTGGTGCGCTATAGGGATAATATGTACTAGCTAGATTAAAACAGTGGATTTTTAAATTGCTCAAAATGTAGAAAGTTGATTTGTTGTGTTTCATGAGACTTTGCCTGATGGTGACGAGTGATTCTTAGGGAATATATTAAAGAAAAGATCACGATGATGTGTTTCAAATTTCCAATGTTATTGAATGTCTCTTTACTAAAGTTGGTTTTGGGGGTTTTAGCTTGCTGCTTTATACATCTTTTTGGTTCAGGATTCTCTACGCACCTGCTAATGTCAGGAGAATCACAATCTTGAGAACATTGTAGAGCTTGCACTTGCTAGCTATTTTCAATGTGAGCTCTTTGATTTTGAAATATTTTCACAGTGAAACACTTTGCTTCTTAGCTTATTCAAAATTGAAAAGCTCCTCCTATGTTCCTTTTCTCTATCCTCTTACAATTGTGTGCACTGTTCTTTTTATTACTATTATGGCTCAATTTGAGTCTCTTTAGGTTAATACTTCTAATCAACTGCCTCATGTAACATGTTATTGTGCTTATTTCTTTCCTGGTATTAATTGTATAAACTTCTTTCTTTATTTTGCAGTCTAGTGATGTTACTCTCTATGTCGAGTTCACGGAAAAAGTGAGTTAATAGGCTAAACAGCTCTTTTATTGTCGACAAAAAAAAGTGTCTTAACTTTAATAGCATTAAATAAGTGAAGATATTGCATAATTTAGAGTTTTGTACTGGGGTTTTTGATGTTGATGGAGTGAAATATTTTAGTATTGTTGGGTGATAACATGGATCAACATCATCATCTGGTTTTTATTAGGACTAGGACTGGATGGTACCACTACCAGCTCAACATGACCAAGGTCTTGCCAGGAAACCCTCTTGTTTAGCATATAGTAGAAATTGAAATAAAATATTGATTAAGTACCATGCACCTCACTTAAAACCCTCACCTAAACTAGAGACATTTTTAATTATAATCATATTGTTTAATGTCTAATTAGAGAAGTAGCATTTTGTCAAATTAACTGGAATCCCTGTTTCACAAGCAAGGGATTACAAGTTACAAGAAACTGCTGAGATGTATATGGAGAATAAAGCACAAATGCATCTGTCAGAAGTAAGTAAATGAAATTGCACCAGTAATTTTGTACACTTTTTCTGAGATGGGTGGTTGTATGTCAATTTATTGTAACTTCCTGGAAACTGAAATCTATTGACAGAGTCACTTACCATATTTGTTTTCGTGAGTGCGTGTCGTGTTCATGTTGTGCTAAAGGTTGACTGTTTAGTAATTGTGCTGAACGGTTGAACACAAAACAAGAAGACATCACGTTTAACACAATAACTAATTGATCGTGTTGACACGACATGATTGACATGAACACTACCCAACACGTTAGACAAGTTATTGAGAATAATTTACACGTATACCCTTGAGATGATCGCACGTGTGTGTTTTAGAGGCCCAACACGAACATAACACGATTGCAAAATGTTTGAGCTCAAACTTGAATTTCATGTCGCCTTCGTATTATTCTCACTAATTAATATCTTGCTTGTTCACAAAAGCAAAGATATAGGTTCAATATTTGTCCAGGAGGATAAGGGATACCTATCAATTTATTGGGTCTTTTTAATTGAGTTTTATTATTTGTGAGTATCTTGTTTTGTATCTTGTTCAAGAAGTCAAAGTTTTTCCTTCTCTTTTTAATATAATATTTTATTTTATGTCTACAACTAATCACTTTTTACTGGCTCCATTGCTTTTCTTGTTCCTGTATTGTGCATATGAATAGTTTTTCTTATCTTTCATGTGATTATAATTTGTATTATTTTGTGCTTATCTTGTTCAAGTAGTGTTACATATGGATGTGACTACCACTTGAATTTTTTTGTCTATGCAACTAACATTGCTTCACCTTTTCATTTATTTGAGCTTGCATGTTGACAAGTAGTGTTTTAGTGTTTCTTTGAAGTCATTTATATTGAAATTTTCATTCATGCAACTTTTATACTAATTTTGTTACAGAAGATTAAGGATTTTATCCTGTTATTCATAGTACATATTAATGAAATATAATTCTGGAATGCATAAATATTAAGCATCTGTGGCTAGATCCCAGATCCATGCTGCCACCAACAGTGGAAAGATCTATTCTTGAAAATTAACACAAAAGTTCTTGGAGTTTGGGTTGTCTATTATTTTGTAGTGTGAGAGCAATAAATACATGGTTAATTAAATACTAAAAATTTGAAGCATGTAACCGAGTGGCTCATATCTTAGCCAGATCGTCGGTTGATATCGTTGGGGTGGCTTCTTGGATTGGGCTGTTGGTCCCGGATTGTATTGTATTGGCTCTGGCCGAAGATCTCAGTTAATTTTAATGAAACGTTTTCTTTCAAAAAAAAAAAAATACCACACTATAGTAGTAGTGATTTCTCATTATTTTATGCATATGCCCTCTCTTATATCTCAATCACATCCATATATTTTGTTTATATAGACACACTTGTTTCATATACATAAATTTATCCCACTAGACATAATATAATACTATGCATATTTTTCTAGATTGCATAAACAAGAATAATACATGAGGGTTGATATGCTTCATGCTTGTACATTTCTATATGTTATGGTTGTAACAACTTCACATTAGTGTGGTAAATTAAAATTTTGTATTATTTGTAATGGTACCTTAAAAATTATGAGTTAATAAGACGAATGTTGACATAACATTGATGGGGGTTGAGTTCTTGGTTAGAAGTTGAACGCCTTCATGACTATGTCTTATTAGTTGTTTTGTCACCTGCGTGCGATTATGAGAATCTGTATTTCTTCAGTTCTCGCTGATTTGTAGGTTCTACTTATGTCTCTTTTTAAAATGAGGGTCGAACGTTAAGCTGATCGGGGATTTTAGGGCAAATAGATTTGCTATTTGTCACTTTTACTCCATTTAGAACATTTCTATCTTTAATTATTAATACACTTTTTTTCTTTATTACAAATATGTATTTGCGGTGGGTTCACAACTTTAAAAGTTTTACTCTTTCTGCTGTTTTGAGAGTCGGTTATAATATTCGTACGACATTATTAGTTTCAGTTTTACTTTGTTCTCATATTCACAATTAATTCATATTATTCGTTCTCTTCTAACGCCGATTTGCAATCTTATACTCTTTGTTATATGCTACTCACTAAGTCCCAAAATTAGTGTCCTCATACGTACTAGGGTCCTGACCTCACTTCTAGTTGGATTTTTATGCTTCTGCAGGTATGGTTAGATTGAGGCATGTGCCTCATATAACTCTGACCAGGTCCACGAGGAGTATGTTCTCTAGGGCCATATTTATGCCAAAATCTTGGTTAAAGTTATTCTCAACAATTTAATATGAGTAATAAAGTTGTTCTTATTTAGAAAAAAAAAACTTCTCATTAAAAATTAAAAATAAATAAATGAGTTTATCTAAAAATGTAAATAAATAAATATATGATTTTCTTTTACTTATATTTAAAATATATCTGAGTGTAATGGTCCTTTAGCAGTCTTGGGGGATTTCAATGAGATCGTTTCTCAATCTGGAAAAAGAGGGGGAAACCCCTTAAATCTTTCTCGCTCTCAAGCGTTCTCTGATTGTATTCTTGATTGTGGTCTTATTGACATAGGTTTTTCTGGTCCTCGTTTTACTTGGTTGAATATGAGAAATATTGTTAATAGAATCGAAGAAAGGCTTGATCGTTTTCTTTTCAATTATGAATGGCTAAATTGCTTTCCCAACTCTTTTGTGAAACATTTGCCTAGAGTCAAATCTGATCACTGCCCTTTATTTCTTTCTACTGAAATTGCCTTTCGATCCACGCTTGTCAAGTCTTTCAAATTTCATACTATGTGGATGTCTCATGCCAATTTTGATGTTTTAATTAATGATTCTTGGAATCAAAGGCCTATGCTTTCTGTTTTTGATAAAATAAAATCTCTTTCTTTGATTCTCACAAGATGGAACAAGGATTGTTTTGGGGACATTTTCAGTAGGAAATCTAGTTTGCTAAATAAATTGTCTGAGGTTCAAAATCTTATTGCTTTGGAACCATCTGCTTTTCTCATTGCCAAGGAAAAGGATATAAATGAGGATCTCTTGCTTACTCTTAGGCAGGAAGAGAGTTTTTGGCATTGTAAGTCTAGGGTTTCTTGGTTAACTTGTGGTGATAAAAACACAAACTTTTTCCACATGAGTACTAAAATTAGAGCTAGACGTAATCTCATTGTTAGGCTTGTGGATTCTGCTGGTATGGAGATTAATGGAGAAAGAAGGCTTGCTTCCTTTATAACTGATCACTTTAAGTCTTTATTCTCCTCGGCAAGCCCTAGGACTTGGATCTCCCAAACCAGATTTTATCATTGTTATGATAGAAAGCTTAATGATGTGCCTACTCTGGATGAGATCAAAAGGGCGTTGTTTAGCCTTAAGGCTTTTAAAGCCCCTAGTCCTGATGGATTTCACCCGGGCTTTTTTCAAAAGTTTTGGAATGTTGTTGGTAATGATGTGTCTAATGCTGTTAGAGAGTCTTTCTCTTCTAGGGTTGTTCCTCCCAATTGGAATAAAACTTCCATTGTTTTAATTCCAAAAATTCCAAATCCTGAAACCCTCACCCAATTCAGACCCATCAGTCTGTGCAACTCTGTTTACAAAATTATATCCAAGATCCTTGTGGAAAGATTGAAAAATCTCATCCCTGAATTAGTGAGTCCTATGCAAAGTGGTTTTGTTCATGGGCGTAAAGCTAGTGACAACATCATAGTGGCTCATGAAATTCTCAGCTCTATGGATACAAACAGAGGCAAGATGGGTTGGATGGCTGTTAAACTCGATTTAGATAAAGCTTATGATAGGTTGGAGTGGTCTTTTATTAGGGAGATGTTGAGTTCCTATAATTTTCCCATTGAGTTCATTGAGTTGATAATGAATTGTATTTCTACTACTTCCATATCTATTCTTCTCAATGGTGGCATTACAGAGGAATTTAAGCCTAGTAGAGGCATTAGACAGGGAGATCCTCTATCCCCCTACATTTTTATCCTGGCCATGGAATACCTGTCTAGAGCCATCCAGGTTAAAGTGTCTAATGGTGATTGGACTCCCTTCCCTATAGGCAGATCTGGTCCCAAAATCTCACACATCCTTTTTGCTGATGATATTGTCCTGTTCAGCACGATTAAACAGAAGAGTATTAGTGCTGTGAAAGAAGTGATTAATGATTTTTGTGAAATCTCTGGTCAACTGGTGAGTTTGAATAAGTGCATAATTGTTTTTTCAAAATCTGTGTCCTCTGCATCGAAACACAGGGTGGCTGAGGAACTTCCTTGGAAGCATTGTCAGGACCTAGGGAAATATTTAGGATTTCCTTTTGTGAAGGGAAAACATAAGTCGAAGGACTTTGCTTTCATTGTTGATAGAGTTCCTGCTAAGCTAGATGGTTGGAAAGCTAAATTTCTGTCTGTGGCTGGTAGAGCAACCCTTATTAAATCTGTTACTGCGTCGATACCTACATATTTCATGTCTGTCATGCCTTTGCCTGCCTCTATTCATAACAGGTTAGATGCTATCAACAAGAATTTCTTGTGGGGCGGTTCTGAGAGTATTAGGAAAATGTCTAAAGTTAGCTAGAACAAAGTTTGCTCCAAGAAATTTGTTGGAGGTTTAGGCATAAAGATCTCTAAGTACAGGAATTTAGCTCTTCTGGCCAAGTTGGCCTGGCAAATGCACTGTGATTCTAATGTTTTGTGGGTTAGATGCATTAGAGGGAAGTATAGCAGAAACAAGTCAGTTTGTTCCATCATTAAAAAAGGTATTGACCTTGCTAAATCTCTGGTGATTAAGCATGGTAACTGGAGTCTAGGCAATGGGAATGGTGTTAGTCTCTATCTAGATAAGTGGTGGGGCACTAAGTCTATTAGAGAAGTGATAGCAGGCCCTTTAAACAGATATGATGATACTCTTTTTGTCAATAGCCTTTGGGATGATAGGGGGTTTTAGGACTTTAACAGATTGTCTTTCCAACTTCCTCGAGTGTTTAAGCTTCAAATTCTAGCTACTCCTCATCTCTTTGGAAGCCCTCATGAAGACAAACCTTATTGGGGGCCTAATAATTCAGGGACTTTTTCTATATCCTCTGCTTATAATGTGTTAATAGAAAATGAGGAATGCTCTAATGATGGATCTACAGACATTAGATCTAGAGCTTGGAAGGTCCTATGGAAACTTAAGTGCCAAGAGAGAGTGAGATTTTTTGCTTGGTTGTGTCTCCATCAGGCTGTTACTACCAAAGTTTTCATTAACTCTAGAATGCCTATGGATGATGTCTCTTGCCATCGTTGTTTTTTTCATAGTGAGAATCTTGAACATTTATTGAAAAATTGTGCTTTTGCTGGGTTTATTTGGAAAAAGTTAGGCCGATCTCAGGAATCTCTTAATCTAAACTTCATTGATTGGTTTGTTTCAAATTTGTGTGATACTTCGAATGCTCATTTTGGAATTCCTTGGAACATCTTGTTTGTTTATGCCTGCTGGTGCATTTGGCTTAATAGAAATGCATGCATTTTTGGAAATTTATGTGCCCCTCCTGATGCAGTTTCTTTTAAGATTCTTTCTCTTGCTGTTGAATACCATTTTGTTGCTGCTGATCATACCATCACAAACTCTGCTCCTTTATCTTTGTCTTGTCCCCGGTCAAATAGTTTTAACTGGGTTCCTCCCCCTAGACTCTGGACCAAATTTAACTCAGATGGCAGTTGTCTTGGTAACCCTGGTCTATGTGGTACTGGTACTGTTGCTAGAGATTATAAAGGGAACTGGTTGGGAGGTATGAGCAATTTTGTGGGTTATGGTGATAGTGTCTGGGCGGAAATGTGTGCTTTTAAACATAGTTTGCAGCTAGCTATCTCTTTGGGATGCAAGAAAGCCATATTTGAGTTTGATGCAGTTATTGTAGCTGAGCTGTTTTATAAGCATGATATTTCTTCTCATCCGCTCCGTGCTTTGATCATTGAGTGCAGGGATAAGGCTTCCTACTTTGATGACTTTCTTCTTTTAGCGGTTAACAGGCGAGCTAATGCGGTGGCAGATTTTTTAGCTCGTTTTTGTTGTAATAGCCATATTTCTACGTCGTATTTTGTAAACCTGCCTGTGGGTATTTTAAACCTCTTGTACTCGGATTCGGTTTCTTTAACTCGGGAGGTCGTTTTGGATCGTGACCCTCCTTGAGTCGGTTTTAATATATTCCGTATTATCAAAAAAAAGCTATCACTTGTTCTTTCATGATAGAATTTCTTTTATGAAATTTTAGATCCTTTCGGTTCTTGTTTGTTTGTCAAATGCAGTAAAAATAAAATTACACATTAGTTTGCAGAGGAATGGTAGCATGGATTGGCAGAGCAAGGGAACTTCCTACAACAATGATTCAATCCACCAAGCAGTCCTTATTGGGTATCTTCTCCCATTTAATTTCCTCTCCTCTAATCTCATCTCCACTCAAGTAAAATTACATTTTCAATGATAGCTTTCATGCATTTTCAATACATGCATTTTTTGAGTTCCAATAATCCCAACTGTCTTATTTGAATTCAATTAAAAGTTGCTGGTTTCCCAAATACAGTGATATGAAAAATGAATGTCACTGTTTTGCTACAAGAACACTAAACACCCAATTGATTGGCATCTTCCAAGCTGTCACTAGAGGATTAAGTAAAATCAAAACTACAAATTCAACATAAGATTGGGGAAACAACAACAAAATAAAGTGCAAACAGCCAGACTGTGACTCACACTACTTGTACTAAAATATGGATCAAGAACTTGTTGCTACAACGAAGTCAACAACTAATTTGAGTGAGACGTGTAATCCACATCATGATAGAAAGTACCATCAACAAAACCAAAACGTCCATCGTACGACAAAACAGCGCCTTCACATTGAAATGATTTGATATGAGATGCAAGGTTAAGTAAATCACTGTCTCCTTCAAATCCTACGCAATCTGTTGCATCCAACAGCTCCAGGTTTTTGCAGTTCACAATGATCATCTCCAGAACATCACGAGCAATTAACCAGCCACAAATTCGAAGATACTTGATTCCAGATAAACTGACCACAGACAAGGCTTCTTTATGTCCAATCTCGCGCCCATAGCAATAAAATCCAACAAAATTCTTGCAGTGAAGTTGAACTTGAGCAAGAATCTCGACAACAAGAGGGTAACATTTTACATGTAAAATCTCTAAGCCTTTCCATTTAACCATTAGCTCTAATAAAAGTTTTTGCGCATCCTCGTCCATATGTGATTGTGGGCATAGAAACTTCAATTCCGGGCACCTGCTGGGAAATCAATTAACAATATACAGTAAATTAGTGTAGAACTAAATAAGCATATACATACATATATACTGATGATTGGTGACAATATAAAAAACCATACTCGTTAGAGATGTATTCCAAGACCTTTCCTTCGGGGGAGCAGTAGTAGCCTGGCATCGGTCAACCACAGATTTTGATGAATTTAAACACTCTTTCGTGTGGACGACCAATATAATCCAAGAATGGGAATCCGTGCCTTTGGATTTCAGAAAAATCAATAATCCGCCGAAGAGTGGGTTCAAGAGAAGCATGGTACCAAGATTTGCAGACAAAGGGAACCGTCATACAACAACGATTCAAACCCCACTCCTCCAAAAATTGCAACCAAGCAGTCTTTGGGTAACTTCTCCCATCTTACTTCCCCTAATTCCATATTGTTGGATCAACTACGCTTTCACTTTTCTGTCCATCTTCGTATAATAAGCACTAGTTGCCAATTGGCCAAATTGAATTAAGAATTTAGGGAAATGGAGTCCCACTTGATGGGCCACTAGCCAAAATTAAAGAAATAAGGGCCAATTTCTGCGTTTCTATTTCAATTAGAACATCCACCATGAGAGTATAACAAAAGTGTAATAATAGCTTAGAAGGTAGCAAGCGATGACGGCGGCTCTGGTCATCGGCGGAGCTCTGCACAGCGTCCCCTCCCAAAAAAACGAGTCTCCCTCGGGCACTTATGGGTGGTCTTCGCCATGTGACATGCTCCTATACTTGCGATACAGATGTTGATCAGTGTGCTTGAATAATGTAAGTATAACCTCTTATGCCAAGATATGAGCTTTATGATGTTTGACGCCCATGGATAAGACTTTTCCTCCTCTCCTCTCCAGATGCGGAAGTTTAGGGCGCCGCACGGGACCGGTTCTCTCGGTCCATGACAGTTGGGATCAGTTCGGGTTTAGCACACATAGCGAATCATCG
>JAYMTJ010000326.1:0-11971 GCA_036897525.1 Pelargonium x hortorum | reverse complement strand
AGGGTAGTAATCTGTAATAATTTATACGAGAGGGTAGTAACATGTAATTACCCCTATTATTTTTAACGGAACTTTACTTATTTGATATTTGGCGCCAATTCTCCAACTGATAGCCCCATAGTTCCCGAACTACTTTCCCTTCCACTTTCTCATCAACCAAACAGATTTAAGCATGACAACAACAATTTACTCGAATTCACTTCTCATGGAGCTCTCCAAAAACCCTATCGAAATTAATCTTGCCTTCAGGCGAACCAGAATTCTTCAGAATTTCAAAGAAATCAGAAAGCTCAAAGCATTGTTCTTTGCAATCTGTAGCTCCTTGTTCTCTGATCAGAACGCACTCATGCATTCACAATGTAAGTGCACTTCAATTTCTACAAATGGAGCAAAACCCCTCTTTTTTGTTGGTTCTGTGAACTTCAAAATTCCCATTGTTTTCTCTTTAGGGTTTCTATTTGATCTGTCAAGCTAATGAGTTGTGACCAGTAACTTTCAGTTCAAAAAATTAATTTCATTTCATTCTCTTGAATTCTACATGCACATTTCTGAAGCCGCCGCTGGATTGTCAATATTCCTAGTTAAATTAGTAGAATTAGAGGTTTAGGTGGGGAAGAAACTGAAGGAATCTACTTTATCAGAGAGGACTTAGCAGACATGGACAAGAGTATCTCTCTTAAAGTGTGATATGTTGCAAGCATTGTGAATTTATTCTTTGTTTGTTTGTATATCTTTTTATTGATTAGGTTTTTGTTATGGGTGTTATCCAGTCGAGATTCACTAAGGGAGGTTCATTCATCTACCTTTCATTCTCTTTCCGGGACAAAATTCTGATAACTCATTCCCCTAGTTAAGCCGTTGTATGCATTTTGTTTATTCATAGAAAAAGTTGTTATGCTTTTTTCATTTGGCTCTACTTGGAAACAGATATCAAATCAAAAATTGTATTCAACTAGTTTAATGGACAAAAGCTTTTTTATATGAGAAACTTGATTGGATTGCTACTGAGTTCAATTCTATTCTATCATGATGTGATCCAGCAGATCCGTTTCTTCTATTTTCACAGTGATGTTTAGCCGAACATTTCTAACCCATTAGGAATTAAGATATATTGGGATCGAATAGTTTTAGATTTTGTCAAGACAAGACATCTGTCTTAAGATATCTTATTTTATTTAATGTTGGTGACCTTCTTGGTATTTGTATGACTGCATACATCTTGGTTTTTACATGTATAGACAATGACTCATTAGACATTGTTGTGCTTACGTTCTACTCGGCAGGTATTTTGTTCTTGAACTGGGGAAGGTTGAACTATCACATATTCGGGCCTATATATACAAATGAACTTAAGCTTCATTCTCTTGAAAAATTGCTTTGGATTTTCTATTCCTCTAACCACTGCTATGAGATTTGGATTTTGATATGTTAGTGAAAAAAAGGGTGGGTATGATACATAGTTGAACTGTGTTGCTAAGTATAGATAGTCTGATAGATTCTAAAATCTCACTAGGATTTTTTTGAAGTCTTATTCTGCATTTGTTACGCTATTTAACCTCTCGACTCAGTCAATGTGCATAAGTTTCTCGTGTGATTCCAGCAAATGTAACTAGAACATATGCATTCTGGAAAATGTGGGGCCTTAACTAGTGAGGACCAAAATTAATGGTGACACTAAACTTTGGTTGAACCACAGCAATCAAAACACTTCTACTTTGGAGCTGTAATTTCATCAAGTTATTTGGCATATCATGACTGAGAACAGTAATCTGCATCAACAACAGAGCAAGTGGAAGATGCCAATCTTCATTTTCTTCCGAGATGCAAGGTATATCATAATTAGATGCTTTTGCAGTTTTTTTCAGGATATACATGATACTTAAATGACTGTTAATTTAAGCTTTCATTATTATATATATCCCCTCCGCCCCAAAGTAAGTGTCTTGTTTGAGTTTTCGCAGAAATTAAGGATAATATAGTTAGTGTTTGGCTTCCCTTTGCATGCCTCCTTGTGTAATTGATGTAATAATTCAAATGGTTCATACTTACTTATCTTAGGGATATTATTGGTAATTCATGCATAATTCACTTACCAAAAGGAAAGTTGACACTTATTTTGGGACAAACAAATTTAGTGAAGAAGACACTTATTTTGGGACGGAGGAATTGTATACTTTACATTTGACGAACACTTCTTGGAATACCGTATGTTGAAATTTTAATGCTAACTGCACGATATATATGACTTAACTTAAGGAAAAGATGGCTAAAAACATATATCCTTAGTAACCTATATTATATATAGCATACCTTCAATTATGGACAAAAAGGAGAGACCGAGTAGAGGAATTGGAAAGGATAAAAGTATTGTGCGTAGCTCCTCTGTTTTGTCAGCGGCTTTGCCTCAACGTTTTAATGGTTTAACAAACCTTGAAGACATGTTTTCTGTAAATGTGATTGCAGACATGTTTTCAAGATGGATGCACTTGGTAAGGAGATACTACAGATTGCAGTCCCTGCAGCCCTTGCTCTAGCAGCTGACCCCATCGCCTCTCTAATTGACACAGCATTCATTGGTCGTATAGGTATGATGTCGTCCCTACATTCTTTTAGTAGGTCTCTGAATTTCTTATTCAAATTTATTTACAAAACGGTTTTCAATTGATGTTTACAACGGAAAAAACTTGTTGATGAGTGATGACTACCTTAACACCAACTTTGAAATAGCCTCCCTATTGTTTGCAATTAATAGTTGTACCAACAACACTAATTTTTCTTTTAAATAAATGAGCAAATTGATTTTCTCGTGCTTATAACTAATAGGTGTCATGACCCATGATTATGATGCTCAGCTTTGTGCTACTGTTCACCCATAGGAGGAAAACAAGATCCTGAACCTTTATATTTGAAGCATTGTGTGTGTAACGGGGCTTTAAAGGATCTCATTACTGCAAGTCACAGAAACCTCATAGCTGCCAAAGGATACCATCATTTTGCTTCCTTATTGCTGTAACCAGATTCGTCTCACTATTACCATCTGTGGCAGAGAATGAGGTGTCACGCTCCAAAGGGAGTGCTCTTTCTATCAGAAAAATGAGCTCCTGAACTTAGATATTGGAAGTGCTAGAGGATAATGATTTAGGAGTTACATGGCTTGGTTTTAGTCACAGAAAGTGACATAACTTTGCTAGTGTATAGAGAATTTGGGGATGGTGGTGTAACCCAAACCAAGTGAAGCACTAGCTATCCTTAGAGGAGGGCGTCTACTGTCCCTAGAAAGTAACTTTTTAGTACATGATTTCTGCTACAGCTTTTACTATCTCCCCTTCCTCCATACAGGCTTTTATATGGCTATATTTTCCATTTAATTAAGGGTATCATCTATCAGCCTCTGTCCTGAACTTGACTTTATTTTGATCAGGACCGGTGGAACTTGCTGCTGTAGGAGTTTCTATTGCTGTATTCAATCAAGCTTCAAGAATTACTATATTCCCACTAGTCAGTATTACCACCTCTTTCGTTGCTGAGGACGATACCATGGGTAGAGCTAACAGTGCTACTGCAAAAGTTGAGGACTTGGAAAGGGCTAGAAATGGGGAAATGAAAGAGTTGATCTTGCAAGATGTTGTTCTTGAGAATGATGGGAGTGGGGAAGCTACACATGATGAAATGAAAGAGCCAATGCCAAGAGATGGTACCCTCTCTCTCTCTCTCTCTCTCTCTCTCTGATACATCTGGGTTAAAGTACTGTTTTCTCTTTTCAGAAAATACATCTCCTTCCATTGATGGCATAACAGATAAGTCAAAGTTCAGTAAAAAGAAGCGTCAAATACCTTCAGCTTCAACAGCAATAGTTATGGGCGCAATTCTTGGCCTCATACAATCTATATTTCTAATATTTGGGGCAAAAATTCTCTTGGGTTTCATGGGTATAAAAACTGTAAGTGCTTCTCCCTTTGCTGATTTTGCTATATATTTGTCACTGATAGAAGAACTTCCATTCCTCACCATTATTCATTGATAGTCTTGGCGAAGTTAAAACTGGCTAGTTAGCTTTAATGAAAATTGAAACTTACAAAAGTCAGAAATTTCTTACACTTTGTTCATCAGCATGCTTCATTAGTAGAAAAAGTTTTGTTGGGTTCTATTTTCTCTTCCAATTGTTTCTCTTGTTGGTGTATTGTGCTAAAACTGCTAATTTACCTGTTGTGCTTAACAATTTTGTGGCATATACCTGGACTACATTAAATAATTGTTTTTTAATTGATAGGGTTCCCCCATGCTAACCCCAGCAATAAAGTACTTAAAATTAAGATCACTTGGTGCTCCTGCGGTACTCCTCTCTTTGGCCATGCAAGGTGTTTTTCGGGGGTTTAAAGACACAACAACTCCTTTATATGCCACTGGTATATGCAATTTCTTTCTTTCTTTTGTCTTTGTTTTGCTTCCTGTTCTATTGTATTTTATCAATTATCTTCATCCTTGCTGAGAAGTACCTTAATAGCTGTATTTAGTACTAAACTTTGTTCTAGTTCTTACTGAGAAACAGAAATTATCTACTGCAACAGTACATAGCTTTGCTATTGTGGTGTATAAAGTAATGGTATACTCAATTGTCTATACCATTGTTATATGTGAGATTACATATAGTTATGAATGCAGTATTAGAATCATCATAGATATAGAATTAAAGCTTTCCTTATCTTAGTCTATTGCACTTATTTGGTAAATAAGAATATTTAATGCTATGGAAGCAGAAACTATAGACGCTAGTGTCAGTATTTAAAATAAATTGTTTCCTCGTACCCACCGAAAAGATTCACAGAATTGGTAAATGATACTTGACCAATTTTATTAAATACTTGTAAGATCTTTCAGTTGGAGGTATTGTATTGAAACTTACATCATTTTAGATAACCCTAAAACTGCAGTAGTTGTATAACTTGACTTGGATTGATTGGGAAACTTAGGTTACAGTTGAAAGTTTACCCTGTAATTAGTATGTAAAAATTCATGATTTTAGGCTTATATAAGTGGGTAATCTTGATTGAAATGTTACAGTTTCAACTTTCACATTGTAATAAAATGACTTTCTTGCTTGATATATCTAAAGACATGTAATGTAACTCTTGTTACTTGTTTCTACAACAGTTGCAGGAGATGCAACCAACATAATTTTGGATCCAATACTTATCTTCGTCTGCAAATTAGGCGTCAGTGGTGCAGCAATTGCACATGTCATTTCTCAGTGAGTATCTATGCAATGGTATCCAGTTTCTTTTTCAGAAATTGTTTTCCTAGTGCAATATAAATTAATGTATTAAAGAATTTAACAGGTGTTTGTCAATTGACTTCTGTCCTCTCTAGGTACTTGATAACAGCGATCCTCTTGTTGAAATTGATGAAACAAGTTAATCTGTTACCTCCAAGTGTTAAGGACTTGCAATTTAGCCGATTTCTTAAAAATGGTGAGGGAAGTGAATATCACTCAGTGGCAGCTTCCTCTGCGAGTGCATTTGCAATTGCATGTACTTCTGGTAAAATCAGTGTGAATGATGATATATGTTGGACAGAATTCATTAAAGCTAGTAGTTGAAGACCGTTTGAGTTGGATAAATTTGGCCCAAAGCCACCAACCAGTTCAAACTTTTGGGTTTTTAGGTGTTGTTGAAGTGGGTGATATTGTCCCACATTTGGATAAATAAGATTTACCTTTTAGTAGTGGAAACCTAAGTCAATATATGTAAGGTTTGGGACCTTGGGTTGCTTTAGCTTCCCAACCAGCCAACATATTTTTGGTGCTTATTTAATAAATACCATTTCGGCTTTTAGATTACCTTAGTTTTTTTATAAATTTTTTTTAAAAAAAAAAAAGTCCCAATAGTTTATGTTACACAATAGGGGTAGCTCCCATAAATCCTCCCCACCCGCACTCAATGGGTGAATCCACGACCACTCCTAGAGAATTGTGTGTCTTAAACCATTGAGTCACCCCCTAGGGGACTTTAGATAATCTTTGTTAATACATTACTCCTTAAAGAAACTAATGCATCCTTTTTGTATAATTCCTAATCAAGTTAAGTCCTGAAACATATATTGATATTGCATTTGTGCATTCCTGAAACACTAATTTTTCCTAAACCTGGTTGTGTCGAGTCCAGGCCTACCATTTTCTGCTCACTTTAGCAAAGAGACAGAGAACTTGACACTTCCCAACTGATGTTCTCAACTATTTTTCTTGAAATCCACACACTTTTCGAGACCTGATCTGTGTCTCTCCATGTTAATGTAATCCAAATATTCCTTTTCAAAATATGGTTCCAAACCTGACCTGTCTCTTCATGTTAATCTTGTATCATTTTCTTTTGGCCCTTGCTAACTTTTTTTTTTTTTTTTTGCTTGGATGCAGGATTCCTGTTATTAACTAGGGTGATTGCAGTGACATTTTGTGTGACCTTGGCAGCATCCATGGCTGCACGATTAGGACCTACACCTATGGCTTCTTTCCAGATATGCTTACAGGTCTGGCTGACATCATCACTGCTGGCTGATGGTTTGGCTGTTGCTGGACAGGTAACACTTTTTTTACTTGTTCTAATTTGGTTTCCTCTCAGTGATACTAACTGATAAATCCGTACTTTACTCACAATTCTAGGCAATTTTAGCTGGTGCATTTGCTGAGAAGGACTATGACAGAGCAATAGCTGCGGCATCCCGGGTATTGCAGGTATGCCATGATTTATGGATAGAGTTCTCTCTTTTGTTTCCTAAAAGTTTATTACATTTTGTGTTCATGGCATGAAGAAGTTTCCTGCTTTGAAAGAAAACCAAATAGTTTGGAAGAGCCATTAAGTTTGGTTTTTCCCATATCATTAATATTGTATGTCAGAAATCATCATCGTAAAAGGAGACCTCTCCATATGAAATATCATCCATATCTGGGATTTCATATTCCTCCACATGATTAGAGCCTCATGAAAGTTCTGTGGTGCAGATGGGTCTTGTTCTGGGCATGGGACTTGCACTTGTAGTTGGATTTGGTTTGCAATTTGGATCTGGCATCTTTACAAAAGATGTAAATGTCCTGCACCTCATAAGTATAGGCCTCCCGGTAAGTATCATCTACAAGAAAAAAAGAAAAGGGAAACACTAGAATTTTCTTAGTTATCTGTTTACTGAATTTTTCTTGCCGCTACACAACCAATCAATTCAATAGCTTTTGTTTTTGATGGTGTTAACTTTGGAGCATCAGATTTTGCCTATTCTGCATACTCCATGGCAAGTTTACAAACCCATTCTTAAAACCATAAATAAAGCCTACAAATACTGATAATGATTTATCTTTATTCTTCAGGTGCTTGTGGCCATAGTAAGCATTGGTTCCTTGTTCCTTCTTTCGAAGAGCAATGGTTTTGTTGGAATCTGGGTTGCTTTAACCATCTATATGGGGCTGCGTGCCTTTGCTGGTGTTTGGAGGTAAGCTTTGTTGTTAATATTATATTTGTGCGTTGATATCAAAACAATTGTGGTTCAAATTGATGAAACTACATTAACTTTCTCCATCTCTTTTGATGTCGCTTGTTCTGGTTATTAATGCAAAGAGATCCTACATTTTGGATAAATCTAAATGGCTTAGAGCAAATTGTAAACCTTTGTCATGAGCATTTTAATTCTTCTATATTCTAGAGTTACTATGATTTGTCTGGATTGGATACATGGTATTGAAATAAAATTGCTCTTCATTTGCAGGATGGGAACTGGAACCGGACCCTGGCACTTTCTCAGAGGCAGATTGCTGCCATGATGTTCTTAGTTATAGGGCTCTAGGGATTCATAGAAAACTTAATGTATCTGTTTTTCTTTTCAAAATAGAAAATTTCTGTGTGTTTTTTTTTTTGTTGTTGTTCCCGCACCTGTAACATACTTGTTCTCCAGACAGACTTGTTTATGCGGTTTTTGCTTGTCTGTCTCTGTTGTATGATCCGTAAAGGTTGAATTCCCTGTGGCTGTATTGTTCTGTAATTCACAAATAAACGGTTTGATGCACTCCCACATACACTTGTTGCACTGCAGTTTTTTTTATTTTTTTTATTTTTAAAGTTAAATTCTTTTTCTTCTTCTTCTTCTTCTTTTTATCAGCAAGAGTACCAACATCGAAACTCGAACCCAAGACCTTGAGGGTCCAAGAGAAACAGTTTGCCCAACTGAGTGTTCGTAAATTCTATTTATTGTTACAGTTGACTTCAATTACAGAAGTATGGCATTTGAAAACTTATATTTAATTTGAAATTTTTATTAAAATTTAGAATTTGACATGTTATATTCCAATAACATATACAAAGTTAATAAACCCATAAAATTTCAAATGGCAAAGTAACATTTGCATTTGAAATCTCATATTTTCAATGTTATTGGATTGGGATAAAGGCAAATTTGGTACCCAAAGTTTGACTCGAAACTCAATCTAGTACCTAAACTTTTATTATACCAGAATTAGTACTTACACTTTCATTTTCTACCCAATTTAGTACCTACCGTTAACTTCCGTTAAATTGTCTGTCAAACGCTGAGTTGGACCGCCTCACTGGTAAAAAAAGTCTACGCGGCGTCCAAAGTGGAAAGTAGTGAAAAAAATTATTAAAAAAAACCTAACCTATTTTTCTTTCTCTCTCTTAACCGATCAATTCTCTCCGGCGGCCTTGAAGCAACGGCAGTGGCGGCTTCCTTCGCATCTTCAGCAATGGATCGATTGTCCGCTCCACCAAGTCATGCTTCACCGTCCCCGTCCACCACGACGGTTTTGTTCGCTGGAAAGACATCTTCTTCGACTCCGACCACCATCTTCAGCTCAGGCTCCGACGGAGCAGAACGTTGCGCACAAGGTTTTTTTTTGCGAGTGGGTGTTTTTGGATGAGTCTCTTGTTCCGTCTTCCAAATTTGGACGATTTTGGGTGCAAAGAAGGATGTGAATAATGTGATTTCTTTTTTTTTCTTCTTCTTTTTTTGGATAATGTGGATTTTGAATTGCACTCACACTCCAATTTCAGTGATGGGTACTTGTCTCCCATCAAGCTCGTCGAGAAGGCTCATGCAAGTGGGGTGAGTTTTGTTTTTGTTTGTGAAAGTTTGAATTTATAGTGAATGTTTCATGCGGGTTTTGTTTTGTCTTGGTGGATTGGTTTGTGATGGTCCTGAATTTTGAGTTTTCAATTGATATCTGCAATGAGTTTTGAGTTTTGTTTTTGTTTGTGAAAGTTTGAATTTTTTATGTGGGTTTTGGTTTTTTTTTTGGGTGGATTGGTTTGTGATGGTCCTGAATCTTGAGTTTTGAATTGATATATGCAATGAGTTTTGAGTTTGTATTGTTGAAAAACCTTATCTCTGAATCAATATCTGTTAGTTTTCCTGATTTTCATTGATGACTTATTTTTCTGAGGATTGGTACTGTTTGTTCTTAGGTGGTTTAAGTTATTATCTACTATGGGTTTCGGGTAGAGGAGAGGGATTGAATCTGGATTCAGATCATTGATGGGGTTTGTTTAAGAGGGAGAAAGATGAAATTGAAGGAAGGTGAGCAGTGAGGAGAGATTGTGAGATTGAATCTGTTAAAAAATTAGGTTTTTTTTCTTCTATTTGTAGATTTATGGATTTTAATTGTTCATTATCTGTACAAATCATTCAAATCTGTCAAAAAATTGGATCAGATTTATGTTCTTGAGTTTTAGATTTAGATTTGCATTGGTTTTTATTCTTAACAGGTGAGTACTTGTACTGTTTGGAGTTCCTGTACTTTTGAAAATGATTCTTGGCCGGCGGAGAAAGATTGAGATTTTTGATGTTTTGATGGAGAGAGAGAGAGAAGCGTGATCGGCAAGTGAGGAGTGGAAAGTGTGATTTTTATTTATGTATCATTATTACATTTTATTTTAATTTTTATTTATCAAAATGTTATTTTCCACATCAGCAAGACTTGTGTCAAAAATTTACACGTCAACACAAGTTTGTGTCTTTAGATGCCACATCAACGCGTCTTATCCACATAAACATCTTTTAATAGAAAACTTAATGGAGAGTGACGGTGGGTACTTAGATTGGGACCAAAATAAAAGTATGAGTATTAGATTTGGTTAAAAATAAAAGTGTAGGTATTAACTTTGGTACAATAAAAGTTTGGGTACTACATTGAGTTTCACGCTAAACTTTGGGTACCAAAATTGCCTTTATCCCATTCCGGAAAAAATAAGAGAATCAACCTTATTATACATCCGAGCCAATCGAAACTGATTTGCCATCATTTATTAGCCGATGAGAATAATTTAAGATTATGTGTATGCCTTTACACATGCTTTTCCATATCCATGACTATGAGCTGGATGAAAAATCTTTTGCCTTCCACAAAGAAACATGATCCCCATACTTGTCCAAAAGGATTTGATGAGCTAGAGAGGATTTGTCTTGTGCAATTCTCTAGAATTGTCTAGCTAACAAACTCAGATTAGATGCATCAATATCTCTTAACCCTAATTCTCTCTCATCTTTTGGGCAGTTGAAAGGGTAGATTTAGAAACCCAATGTATAGTTCTGTTTGAAAGGTCTCCTGTCTACTAGATTTGTTGGATAAGGGAGGTTAACCAAGAAGTATTTAGGTAGATAAAACAATTGCATATTAAAACAAGACGATCAACTTGGAATAAAGAGTTAAGTTTCCAAAAAGAGAGTGCTTGTTCTATACGCTGTCGAAGATAGATGAAAAGCTTGTTTCTAGTGTTAGTTCCCATGTAAGGTACTCCAAGGTATTTTTCAGGTCTATGGACTAGTTTAATAGGTATTATGCCCCTAAATATGCGGATAAACCGGTGATGCATATTTAGGTTTACATACCATTATGATTTAGAGTAATTCATATGTTGTTCGGATGCTAAAGCATAAGTTGACAATATATCTTTGAGAAAAGAGCAAGAGTGTAGAGAGGGCTTGAAAAATACGAAAAAAAATCATCCGCAAGTATTGAGTTGATTAATGGAAGGACCTTTGAAGTGATAGAATTTCCTATTATATACCAGTTTTGTTGATAGAACAAGGCAAGGAATCCATCAGGTCCCGGAGATTTATGGGAACCAAGCTGAAAAACTGCATTTTTAACTTCCTCAGATGCAAACGGAGAATCGAGGAATTCAGAATGGGAAGTAGATAATTTCCTAGCTATTCCTTGAGTAACTTCATCAAATGTTGCTACTCGAATGTCAGACGGTTGGAAATCATCAGGTTGAAATAAGGAGGCAAACTGTTCATGAAAAACTCTAGCAAATTTGTTAAGTTCATAGACCCAGACCTCATTCCTATAACGTATAGAATAAACACGAGATTTGGAATGTCTGTGATTTGCTGTTGAATGAAAATACAAGGTATTTTTATCTACCAAGGATAAAAATCTCACATTCGCTTTTTGTATCCACACTGTTTCTTCCGTCTCTAAAATAGTCTCTAATCGATCTTGAGTATCAACTATATCAGAAATGGTATGTGGATCAAAACCAGATGATTGTAAGTGTTGCTAAAGATTCTCCAATCTGCCAACTAGGTCCTTTTTTAATTGATTTTGCTCATAATACTAGTAAAACTAGAGAGTATAGAGACAAAAAAAAAGTGGAGGAATACAAACACATATAGACAAGTGGCTTAAGACGCTTGACTCTTGGAGGTCTCAGCATCTAGCCTCGTGTTTGTACTTGCCGATAAAAAAAGAAGAACAAAAAGTGGAGGAATCTGAGCACAAAGATTCCCCCATATTCACCAACAATTTTGCATAAATAGATATATTTATGTTATGTTTTTAATATATTTTAGAATTAGTTTATTAATAAATATTTGTATATTGAGAATAATGTATATCTGTTAATTGATATAAGAGTTATATCAGTTGCAATATAAATAAGCCAATGTGTTTGACACCTCATTAAAATTCACTTTT
>JAYMTJ010000325.1:0-11989 GCA_036897525.1 Pelargonium x hortorum | reverse complement strand
TTTTGAAACTTTAAAGATGCATATGCAAAAATGTGAAACTACAGGTAGGGTATATGTAATTTACCCTTTTATTTAACTACACTTTCTTATGTATATACTCGAGAAACCCCTAAAAAACAAAGGGAAGAGGCGTTTCTCACAAGAAAAAAAAAAAACCAAAGCAAAGCGTTCTGGAGCTCAAAATCGGAAATCTTCTCGTACTTTCTCGGCAAACAAACAAGCTCATTAGTTTGATCATCCGATTGACAATCGTCGACTTTTGAGTCCGAAACTATGGACGAGAAGAGGGAGATTAATAATACGAAGAAGATTATTTCCCCGTGCGATGTCGAAGCTCTGAAGAAATGCTTGGATGAGAACAAAGGAGACTACGTCAAGTGCCAAGCACAAATTGAGGCCTTCAAGTCTTCGTGTTCGCTGAAGAAGCCAAGCTCTTCTCTGGGTTCTGCTTCTTGAAGCTACAGACTGGTCTGATTTTCTGAATTCTGATCCCTGAGAAGCCAATTCTTCAATTTTAACTGTTCCTTATGTTGGGAGTTAACAATTTTTTTTAGTGTGGTGCAATAAGCACACAAATACTCAGTTTGAATACTTATTATACCCTAATTATTGGATATTTACTTGTGTTTTTGAATTTGGATTCGTTGAGCATGTGATGAATTTTGTGATTTATGGGTATTTTTGCAATATAAATTGTTGTAGCTTGATAGTAGAACTACTCAATTCCCTGAAATGCATTGAAGTTGATTGGAAAAGTGTGTATGTAATCAAATGAGAGCATGTTTTGCTTTCCTAAAATTGTTATATTTTCTGTTACTTTATTTTGGGTTAGTGGGAGTTGATGAACTTCTTTTGGCCGGGCCAAAAGAAATTCAACATTTGAATCTTGATTTACATTATTACCAATAGATTTAGCACTTGAGAACTTCAAGTTTAGTTAGCATGTGGGGAAGTAGCTAGGTGGCGTTCTCGATTGTCCAAAAATGATGTCATGGTGGGCCGTGATAATGTTACGCCCATGTCAAGACGATGTCTTTTTCATGTGGCAGTGACGTCACATATGATTGGGATTTTGTGTGGAGTCCGGGTGCCGGAGGGGGCGGGTGGAGATCTTGAGGTGAAGCTCCTAGGAGGCGGATTCATGAAATAGAAATGAAGCTCATAGAAAGAGAACTCTTGAGGTGGAGTTCTTGGCGAGGACAAAGGGAGATGTCCCAAGTCCTTGGTGAATTAGGCCAAGTGTTTGGTCAAGTTTCCAGTGAGGTCTTCTTTGGACTTGGAGTCCTAGGAGAGGTTAGGATTTTAAAGTTAGGACTTGGATTTAGCTCCTTGGAGCTAGGACATGGAATTAAGTCATGGGAGCTGGTTGGAGTTGCTCACAATTCGTGAAAATTTGTCTAAGCATGGAAGTCGGCCGAAACAGACAGATGGTAAGTTGGAAAATAATTTGTAGTGGTAACTTTGTGGAGAGGCGATGTCTCGTGTGAGAAGTGTATGTAGCTCGAAACGACACCTAAAAAGGTTCCTGAAACTGGTCAAAATCATTCCAAAGAAGTCTTGGAATGGGTAGGACACTAGAGGGTGAAGAGGAGTGCAAGGACTCACGCCTTGTCAACACAGGTCCTAGCCACGGTAGGAGAGAATTTGAGCCACTACTGTCATTGGGTCCTACTTATGGTCGTGGGCCACAGTGCCACGGTTGTTTGACCAACTTCCGTGGTTTAGTCAAATTCCTTCTTTTTGGGCATCGATATTGATACTCTTAGGACTCATAGTTAGTCCTATTCCTCCGGTCTTAACCTTGGCCCATGTCCCATAAATTCCAAACGATGACAAAATCACTTAGCACACGTGTCGGCTTTTTTGTGGCCAAATTTCTCATAATTTTTTAAGCATCATCAGGAGTATTAGTAGAACAGTCTTGTTAGCTGTTGGTGGTGGAACCTAAACATAATTCTTAACTTAGAAACAGGTTTTAAGATTGCATGTTACTTAAAAGAATACGTCTGTGATCTATCGAGCCGTCAGAGTTTCTGGGTCTTAAGTTTCTTTGTAACAGCTACTATAAGGCTATTGAAATGTGTAGAGCTACCAGTGATTGAAATAATGCAAGTAAAGTTTCTTGCTTAGGTGGTTATGCTTATAGTATGTGAGCTTTAAAATTGAATCCAGAAGCAAAAAAATACAATCTGAGGTAAACTTCTCCTTTAGATAAGCTTGGAACTTAGCTATGCAAGCTCAGTGCTTATCTCCTACTCTTGTCACTTGATCTAGATGGATTGGAGTGTCCTGTGGGACTAATGGAAGCACTCTTTGACACTAATGCTTCTTGCACATGTACATCTGCACGCCGAACTTTTGATCATACTTTTGAATAGAAGTGTAGAGGATGGCAGGTTTTGATGATAAGAGTAAGAATGATTTAAAAATTTCTCTGGAATTATGCTTCAGTACCATCAATTGGTTGCCTGATTCTAATTTCTGAATAGACTCCTCAACTTTATAAGGTATTGAATGGTATGAAACTATGCAATTCCTTATATGTTATCTGGAAGGAATATATTGATTTATGAGCATGGTGTGACCTCACTTTTAGTGGGCCAGAAATTGAAAGTGCAGTCATAAGAGAATCCAAGGGATACATTCTATTCTATTTGATCACTCCTATCCTTTGCAAACAACTAATCCGGAGTCATAGTCCTATCCCCCGATAGCATGTCAGGTTATCTCCTTATTTGACTCGTTATCAATATATTCCCACCTTTTTTGTATCACTTGGTTGCGATAATATTTATATCTGAATTCGAAACTGATGAGATTTTGTAATTCATTTCAGTGGATTTCACAGATTCTGAGATATCTTGCGTGGGTCAGTGTCATGGGGTCAGACTTAATGTTCTTTCTGGGATTATAAGAGACTATAGGTTGAAGTTACTTGCTTTCTGCTAAGATCTGAGACTCACTCACTCTTTTTATGAATGGTAAGTTCAGGAACTATATTTCATGTTATGCGGAAGATTTTATTGTTTTAATGTCTGTATCCTTTGCTTCTCCTTCTATCATGTATGCATATAGCCTTTGACATCATTTTTCATAAAGTAATTTATGCGATGCTTGATTCATTGACGTATTGTTTTCTATACAGAATGAGACTGATTCAAGCTCAGGATTGCCAGTTTAGCGATTGTTTCATAAATCTGTTGTCGGTTTTGCTGATATCTGAATCTGAGGGAAATGGGTAAGAATAATAGCAAGAATGACAGCATGGATATTTCTCCAGCTGAGGCTCTGAAGAAGTGTTTGGATGAGAAAAATGGTGACCAAATCAAATGCCAATCACAGTTGGATGCATATAGATTCTCTTCTCATAAGAATCAGTATTTTCCTCCTGCCCCTTACCCAATTCTCAGGGCTGGTTTGATGCATGATGTTTGAAAACATGGTTTGGCATATGTAGTGTACCTTTCAAATAAATTTGAACTATGTGTGGAAGTGAATTTGGAGCAATACACTTCAGTTTCCTTGATTTTTTTTGTGTGCTCCAAGTTTATTAGGATGTACAAGGCTATCTAGTGCACAACCATTTTGGGGTGTGGAGATGGTTGTTTTTGTGTGCAATTTTATCCTGTTTTGTAGACATACAACTTCTCCAACTTGAACTCGAGACTTCTAAGTTAAAGTAGCAACTTTACTGATGCGGTAATTCCTCCTCGACTTGGCAGGAAACTGTTCGTTGATGTCATCAATCGATAATTATAGATATGTACTAAACTATGATTCCTACAAAAGAACACGCGTTAAATGAAAATTAACGTGTTGCGCTAAAATTCACTCTAGAATAGTTGTGCGATTGTATTTGTACCTCAACATCAAGGGGTATATATATTGGAAAATCACCCTAGTTGTGATTGTGTATAGTACTTAGCAAGTCCAACGTTAAATCTAATCATATGAGGAGTTGGGTGGAACTTAAACTGGATCGTCCGTAAGTTGAGTTAGTTGTGCCATGTATTGATTCGGGTTTGTCTGAAATGGGGCAAATCCAAGACAAAACGAATCAATAAGACGACAAAGATTGTGTTGTCCGTGGCCACGACTGTGTGGTCACATAGGGTGGATGTAACAGAGTTTTGAATGTCCAATAATTTGTGTATCATCTACTAGTTTCAGTGATGTTGACCTACTAGTTTCAGTAATGTTGAAAATGAACAAGGCACAGTGTGAATAATTTTAAGACCAAGAATCACCATAAAATTTTGAAATGTTCAATAACCTAAAAGACCACACACAACAAAATATGATTAAACTAGACATTATTACTCACTGGCTTCTGAATATCATCAGCCCATACTAATATCCTATCACTACATTATTGCTAAAAACTAACAGCAACTCTTCAAAAACATATAAAAAGAATTACAAGCAAGTTTTGCTCACTAGTAGCATGCATTACAGCTCTTCCTACAAGTCCCATAATAGTCGGGAGAACCAATCATGAATACCGGATTCCTTTGACATTCCCCAAACGCAGCCCACTCGGCGCAATTTTCATCATGATCAACACAATCACTTCCATCAGACTGATCCGAGTCAACAGAAACCTGTACTCCATTAGTGGCTTTTACGTGGAAACTTTTTGTGGCGCACCACATTTCTCCCTCAATGACGGGACATCTGGCATGGGAGCTACTATTGTCCGGGGACGCATTGGGGCGGACAGTGAAAAACAGAATGGCATTTCCTTTTACGGGTTTTAAGTCATTGATAGACTCCGTACAATCAAACCAAGGCTTGTCATTTAACTGAGAAAATTGGAACTGAATCTAATGAGTAATTTTCAATAATGAAGATGATAATAATCATCTTGAAGATGTATTGTTTCTTACCTCTGCCAAAGGGAAGAGAATCTGGCCGCCTTGACTGGCATTTGATAGATACAAAACAACCGTTGCCATCAAGGGTTTGCTCAAAGCCAATGTGGATGAGTTCCCATAGTAATCGAGATTCTGTCCAGCCTTTTCAAACCCATAACGCATAACCTGGAGAGGTTCACTGTTCTCTGAAAGACAACGGAGATTAAGTAATTAACAGAGAACAAGACGGGTGATTCTAAAAACAAGGATCACAACTAAGGGAAGATACCTTTGGGAATAAAAGTCCAGGCCGCCAATCTTTCCTCAATCCCTGTAACTATCTCATCCTAGAAAGCAGAAAGCAAATCATTGAAAGTGATGTAAGCTTCATGAACCATGCCTCAAATAATGGACCATTTCAGATCTTTGGGTATGTTTAGATTCATCTATTTCGTTACCAGAAAGAAACTAATAATTCTAATTTAAGTTTGCAACTCTACAAACTCACAAGGAAAAATAAGTTTTAAAAAATGTAAAATGTTACCCTGAAAATCACTAGACATTTGATCCCTAATCAGCTTGAGTGAGATCTCTAGAAATGGAAAGAAAGTGCTCAATGAAAGAGACCAGAGACCAAACTACTAGTGAGACAATTATTTTGTACCAACAATGCAGAGTAGCATTCAATGACCCACATTTGGACAGTACAAAACATGCAATTTGGCATTCGGGAAATTTTCCATGCCCGGGTATGCAAAAATCCAATTTATTAAAAAATGAGTATAAAACAAGAAAACTCACTTCCATGTCTAGACGAGTTTCTGAACTTTTAAGTAGCCTGTTTGTAAGAGCTCTCCCCGAGCCATCACTGTCTCCCAAAGCCTTTTCCTCTGTGGCTTGTGCCTAAGCCCAAAACAAGTATATTTTAAAGCCAGGTCAAGAGTAGTGAACCAATGTACTGTAAGTAACAAAGACAAAAATGTACCAAAGAAATAAGGTGGTCACATTCCTCAATCGATAGAAAGTTTCTGTATAAGAACACTCTGATGAAACAAAACTGATGTCAGTTTTCTGAAGTAAACACGGCCATAAGCAATCACATAAGCCAGGGAATTCCTATACAATTTAAACTCCATTTTCTCTCAGACAAAAAAAAAAAAAAAACATTAGAAACTTTGAAGTGATTTGTGTTAAGCTACAAGAACAATATTACTGCCCATTTCAGATTTTATCAGTACTGATCTCATGAAATGGCACTATTTAAATTCTAACATGAGATACAACAAGCAGTGGAGTTAGTTAGGTAAAGTACCTGACCTTGGTTTCCAAGAGACTGGAACAACTTGTGATGGGTCGATGAAACTAGATCGAATTGGATGACCCAATCGTAAGAAACTTTCCCCGTTAATCCTATTCCTCAGCTCCTTCCGACCACTGGATCTAATTGGGGACAGAGAAGGTCATATAAAATCACAAGTTAACCAATATGAGAGACAATTCTCTGCTATCATTTGTTTGGTGAATGGTATTAAGCATTGTAGCGACAATCACAATATATTCAACTTCTTACAAAAGCAAGGTTCCTCCAAATTGCTCAAAAAAACTTCATTTTCTTCGCATTGACAAAATCTTTCAGAAATAGAAATTCCAACAAAAACCATCAGAGTAAAATATAATACAGTAACTCCGTACAGACAAGCACAATTAGAAACACAAAAACGAAAAAAAGAAACAACCTTTGCTTCAACAACAGACTATAAATTGCTACATACACATCTATGTAGCACTCGAGCGTAAAGCCATGTCAGAACACACCGAAACCCAAATTCATAAGAACATTTGCTAAAAATACGAGGTACCCATCAAATTAAATTGATCAGATGCACAGAATACAGATGCAATGAAGGAAATTGAGAGATGAGTCGCTTACATTTCAGCGAAACAGCTCGTAAAAGAACGCGAAAACACCAACAGAAGGATCAGTGAGAGAAGGGACGCCATTAATGACAGTAAAGAAGAAACTGAAGTGCTGAGAAAGCGACGATAAATGCTAATGAATTGCTGAGAGAATCAGAAAATTTGATATTAATGGGCCTCAGCCCAATTAGCTAATAATGAGTAAGCCCAAAAATGGCCCAACATATGTAAGAGTGGGTATTATTGTAATTATCCCCAAGACTTCTCTGTAATTCGTAATCTCTCTTCTTTTCTATCCTTACCCAGTCACCTTAATTTGGAACAAAAACGACGAGTCGTCTTTTTTCGGAATAGTTCGACCTGTCGTTCACAACTCACCGACCGCTTTTCTTATATGTAAGCCCAAATCCGGGTTTGTTTATTCTTTTCAATTTCAGGTCGAGTCTCAATCTCATCACATAGAACGTAATCGATTTCTGGTAAAAGAAAAAAATCTTTATTTTTTCTGATTCGTTGATCTTTCAATATCTAGTTTCATTATCGATTGCTAGTTTGGGGGAAATTGTAATGGAAAGGTGATGTTTTAGGGTTTCGCAATAGTATTTTCGATTTCATTCTTCGGGAAGATTAAGATTAGGGTTGATATTATGTATGAATAATTAATTTCTTTGTCTTGTGTTGTCGAATCATGATGTTTGTTGGTTTAATTTGTAGATTGTGATTCTAGCCTTTCTAGTTCTATTGGGTGTTCATGTTTCTTACTTTTTTTTCTAATAATTTGGTTTAGTTGTGCTTGCTTGCAAAATGTTTTTATTTTTTTTAATTATAAAATTGATGCGTAAATATTTGAAGCTTATGTCATTGAAGTTATAAATAAACCTTCATCTTCTGGAAATTTTAGCTTCAAAAGGATCTCATGAGTTCAATGTTTTGGTGTTCATGAGTTTTTTAATTTTTGGTTGTTGCTACTTGTCATATTAGATGTATATGTTATTGTTAATGTGTGCTCTGGTTTGGCAGTATTTGAAGGTTTGTGAGGAGACATGACGACTGCAGCTCGACCCACATGGGCACCTGCAAAAGGTGGTAACGAACAAGGTGGCACTCGAATCTTTGGCCCTTCTCAGAAATACTCTTCAAGGGATATCGCCTCTCACACCACCCTGAAGCCCAGGTTGGTGTCTCTCAGTTTCATTTTATGATTTATGTTTGCATGCTTGTGTAATTTTACGACTGAAGTTTCATAACCTAAATATAATTTGTTCCCAACCATGCCTGTGGTTTAGATTTTCCTAATTGTATGTGCAAATAACATTGCAAAACTTAAGATTGGCAATGGGTTTTCTTCTCTCTGTGTGCATGTGTTCGTAGACCGCAGAGTTGTGTCATGTGTTTGTATTTTTGTATATCCATCATAGGGCCTAATGTAGCGCATGATATCCCAAACACTATTAGGGCCTTTTCTCAGTAGGCTTAGGTATTGCCTAAGCATAGACAAACAAAAGGGAGAGATGGAACTTTTCAATCTGAACTACAGGTCTCTCTCCATCTTTTTAGGACATTGACTAAGTGGTTATATTCAATAGTCTTTGAGCAAGCTTCTCAACCTACAACAACAACAATAACCAAGCCATTTCCCATACAATGTTGGGTAGGCTATAGCAAGCTTCTCAAACTCTGTATAAATTACTTGATTGCTTTAATTATCTTCCCATCTTTATTGAATCGATTGCTTGAAAGCAATTTTTTTGGTAATGTTGACTATTTTGTAAAAGATGCTCCTATGAGATTGGGATTAGCCTTTTCTACGTCATTCTGCTCGAGTCCTCAATCACCTCTCTCTCTCTGCTAGAATGGTTTTAGAATGAGAGCTGTCAACTTTACTTGTTCAAGACTTCTGTATTGACTATTGAGAAATAGGTTTCCTTCCCTGTTCAAGAAATGACTGGTCAATTACCCTTGCCTCTCTCTCTCTCTCTCTCTAGACACACACATCACAGAAAATTATGTCAAACATATTTTGAACTACCAGTTTTAAGTATCTTCTTACATAGTAGTCACCTATTTGGATGAACTAGAAAATTACTCCATTGATAATCACTGTCAGAAAGGTCATATTGCTTAATTGCCTGAATCACATACAAATGAGATTAGGGATCAGTTGATTCTCTCTATGTCTCAACATTTGTTGTAATGCTTAATATGCATAATTCTTTATAAAGCTCAAATGCATGTCTAGGTCTGGTTTTGATTATCACGCTTTTACCTTATAGGAGGGAAGGGCAAGACACTCAAAACGAGTTGGAGAAGAGGAATCTCCGAGATGAGCTTGAAGATCGCGAGCGAAGGCATTTCTCATCAAGGGACAAATCATATAATGGTAGAATACCTTGCTTATGATTATGCTCATACGGACTGTGAATTTCTTTCAAATTACCTTTTCTTTTATCATGCTTGTTTTCTGTTCTATTTTCTAATTAAAAAAAACTAATTCATGGTTTCGTATGTGCGGGTGTAGATGATAGAGAACGAAGGAAGGGAGGGCATCTGCTGTTAGAAGGTGAGTTATTTCTGCCCTCTGGACTCCCACATTCAAATACATACATTTATTTATGCTTATAGTAACAATCTTAGGAGTGATTACCTACTGAACTAATGACATGAATTAATTAGGAGGGAAGAGGGATGCTGAAGATCGCATTATTCCACGCAGTATCGATGCTGATGATTCAGATGTGGACGTCAAAAGTGACGATGAAAGGTTCTAACACTGAACCACTATACCTTAATTATATTTCGGGAGAGTTTCTTTTGATTTTACTGATCATTGAATTGCATGTTTTGGTCAACATTTTCTATGGTTCAGTATGATACTTAAGTAATAAATTCTTTGTTAGTACTAGTTTCAGCCTTTAAGTTTCATTGCTGATTTTATTTATTTGCCATTTGCTTGGGCATTGAAAGGGTTGTGCAATAACTATATTGGTTTATATGTTCATCACTAATATAGTTACTAATTATTGTCCGGTGTTCATCATTATCATTTGTTGTTAGTGATGACGACGACGACGACGACGATGAAGATGACACAGAAGCACTGTTAGCTGAGCTGGAACAAATAAAGAAGGAAAGACAAGAGGAGAACCTTCGCAAAGTAAGCCTTATCAGAAACTACCTCTATCCTAGCCTTCTCCTACCATATTAAGCGCCAATTTTGATGCTGATGCTTCATGCTTCTGCAGGAACAAATGAGGCGTGAGGAGGAGCTTAAAGTCAAGGAAGCAGAGCTTCTACGAGGGAACCCTCTGCTCAACAACCCAACAGCTTTAACTACTTTCAATGTGAAAAGAAGGTTAGTGTCCTGGAGGCCCAACTCTAGAGCTGGCAATTTTTGCTGTCGTGTCGTGTTAAGGTCACATGTGTTGCACGGGTAGACACGAACACGAATATGTTTAGTAATCATGTTCAAAATCAAACATTAGCACAACACATTTTGTGTTGATGTTATACCTAAACGAGAGATGATGTGAGTAGCAATTGATGCTTCTCTTATTCTCAATTTTCAGTTACCTTAGGCACTGTATATTTGGACGAGATAAGTATGAACTTTGTTTAAATATGCTTAAATCGTGCCGTGTCAGGTCACATGTCACGCTCTAAATTGCTATAGCTCTATCCGTGTTCAAATCATGTCCTAAAACCTTAACTGGCCTACTATTACTACTTTCAGGTGGGATGATGATGTGGTGTTCAAGAACCAGACTCGCGGTGAAACCAAGGCTCCCAAGCGCTTTATCAATGACACCATAAGAAACGACTTTCACCGGAAATTTCTGCAGAGGTACATGAAGTAGATAAAATCCAGTTTGTTCAAGGAAACAGCTGAAGACTGTTTTTCATCATTGTATTGTACCAGAGAGTGGTTAAGGAACTGATTAAGAGAGCTATTTGAGTGTTTTCCTGTAAGAACAATGACCTGAAAACAAAATGCTGTTTATTTGCTTGGAACTTATGCAACAAAACCAAGACTTGAATTGTTCTCGATGAAACCTCTATCTGATCCAATTCAAAATTTCCTTTTTACCAACACCAATTTCTTTCAAATTGGATGAGAATTTCATTATGATTATCATTTCCAAACAGTTTTTATATAATTCTAACATGAATAATAAGAACTTAATTCTCATTTTGAAAAATTTATCCAAAAACGAATGAAGAAAATCTTATTTTCATTAAAGTTTTTGTAAAAATAAATCTTATATAAGCCATCTTGTCAGCTGGCTGAAAGGCTCAATAGCTTTCGTACAAACCCAATGGGCCGCAAACAGATAATTTCCATTGGGCTTTGTTTGTGCTGACATGGTTAGTGACAACCTGAAGCCCAAAATCAAATCCACCCATAAAGCCCAATAAAGAAAATTATTTTTACAAAATCTATAAAGAAAATAAGATAAATATATTAAGGTCTCAAGACTAGAAATGCAGTACGTACAAGCAATCTCCGAAATCTGAAAAAAAATAATAATAACAAAAGACTAAGATGGTAATGTAGTTGGAAGATTTTGATGAGTTTTCACGTTTTCAATGTGTGACAGTATGGTGAGGGAATTAATCCAAAGTCTTGGACTTTGAAGATATCTTGAAAGACCAAATCACTTTTCTCTGTCAATTTGAGGACCAAAACACATTCTTTTTTTCTGGGGATAAATCTCGGTTCTAGCATCCCACTTGGCTCTTTGGTTTTGAGAATGTCTTACTAAAAAAATAATAATTAAAATAAAAATCAGTATTTATGACTAAGGGCACATTTGGTTGCTCTACTTGCCTCCTGCGACTACTGTAAATTTATTTTTACAATCTTCCATAATGTGGACTGCATAAGAATTTGCAGAGATCGATTCCAAAGAAAAAAAGGGGACAAAAAGTAGATTAAAATGCGGAGTATAATTGACTAATTAAATTTGATATAGATCGACTTCAAGTACATAGATAGATATTTTACTCTATAACATCAAGGTACGTGCAACTAATTACTAAAAGTTTCTTAATACGGAGTATTAATTAGACAACTCAAACAAAATTTAAGATTTAAAAACATGATAATTAATGAATGTCAATGTCATTAGAAGCTAATTAATGTGCATGTAAACCATAAGATATATATACAAACCTATCATATAGTTGGTTCACACACATTATATATATTAGGTGTGTAAAGC
>JAYMTJ010000324.1:0-12015 GCA_036897525.1 Pelargonium x hortorum | reverse complement strand
CTCTTTCCGGAAATTTTTTTGTGCTTGTTGATAAAATGTTGCTATTAATGTTTTTTTTTTTGCTTTGGAGCTAAGTTATTTGATTAGGTGTAGATTGTTGTGACGTGGCCTAAACCAACTTGACCTCTATTCTCAAGTGGAGATTATAGTAGTATTTTAATTAAATATGATAATCATTATTTTGCATTTGGTTCATGTTTATGCTTTTCTTATTTTTATGTTTTTTTATTCTACTTTATTTTCTATTCTTTCTCCCCCTCTTTTTGAATTGTCAAATTGACGCGAATTTCTATGTCGTCTTTTGATTCTTTTTGCTGGAATCCCGTGAAATAATCATGTTTTAGTTTTTCGACAAGACCCATAATCTTGGGTTTTACCTAAATTTGACCTATATGTTTATAGTAGTGTTCAATTTGAGCATGAACTTGAAAAAAAAAAAAAACATAAAATCATTTTGCCCGTAAAACTCGAAATTTGGATTGTTATTATTTTTTAAATCAAAGGCAATTTGAGCCAATTTAGAAATACTAAAGAGTTGGTTCAAGTAATAAACGGTTTGATATCGCTTAAGCAAAGTCTCGGGTTCGAAACCTGGTGAATGCAAGAAATCTCTGCTGGGAGACTCATCCATCAAAGTCAGATGCACGACCTGGGTCAATTGGATTAGTTAGGACGCATAGTCCTGAATACCAACGTCAAACCATAAAAAAAAAACCCAAAATCCAATTAATATTTTCCACGCATAGTCCTGGATACCAATGACATACCATAAAAAAAAAAAAAACCAAAATCCAATTAATATTTTTTGCTGGGAGACTCACCCACCAAAATCAGGTGCACGACTCGGGTCGATTGGATTAGTTAGGGCGCATAGTCCTGAATACCAATGACAGACCATAAAATAAATAAAAAAACCCAAAATCCAATTAATATTTTTGTGAGTCCCTAAAACAGACCTAAACAATTTTCATGTCGGAAAAATCAAATCCAAATAAACCCGCATATTCAATGTTTTGAATTCAAAAATAGATTCACATTTTCCCGAGTTCAGGTTGTCTAAAATAAATTCGAACAAATTTTGATGTCAGAGTTCTTTTTAGACACAAACTCACATTATTTTTTTGATAAGCAATGGGACAACTGGTCTACAAAAGCCCGTGTTTCTCACCATCTAGTTGGGAATTCACCCGAGTTAGTTGTTAACTCTCTCTTTAAATCCATAAATCTCACTCCTTAATGTCGGCAAGGATCCGAGACGTCATAGGAAATCATAACCGCATCAACCATCTGACCAACATGCCTTGGTGCAAACTCGAATATTTAACCCTTTCAACTCAAAATCAAATCCAGAACCCGCAGACTACAATCCTTTTAGGTAGGATCTTATTTAAGTCGGGTCAAATAAATCCACACAAATGCATCTTATACTTTAAACCGAGAATTCGATTCTAAACCTACAATCTACACCCCTAAGTTCTAAGTTTCTTCGGATTAGACTTCCCAATCCAAACTGGAATTGGAATTACCATCTCTAGGCTCAGGTAGGCCTAACCAACCTGAAATTGAATCCCCAACTCTAATTTATGTTTGTTTTGTGGGTAACCATGTAAATAGTTAGAGATGTGAAGGGCTCATTGGTAATTTGGTAGGTAGTGATATTATTATGGGAAGGCTATATATACTATTTAAAGCCTCTTTTGCTGGGCCCTTGGAGTGTAGTTACAGTCTTACACTTTGCCCTTCCAATCCATGCAGATTTGCAGAGATGGACCACCTTGTTGGGGGGTCCAGTCCAATACATCCTTATGTTGTTCAGCAACTTGTGACAACACTTCTACAACCTCCAGGGGGACCCCTGAACACAACACTAATACACTATATAGTATTTCATTCAATGTTGGAGATATTTGGCAAAACCAAATTAGAAAGGAATGTGATAGATTTAAATTGGGTTTTAATTGTCCAAATAGAGGTCATGTTTGGTTGTTGGAAGAGTGTGTTTGAATCCATGGATATGGTATTATTTTCAAAGATTAGTATATTTCAAGCTCCAAACTTGACTTTTTTGGGGAATTTTGCCTTTTGTTTATTCCTAATTAAACATGGGTTTAGCTACTTGATTTTGGGCTTTTTGTGGGAAATTGAAAAGTGAAATGGGTTGGGGTCACTTTCAAAGGCAAAGATTGAATTTGTAAGGACTTATTGTCTCCTTCCATTTTGTTTGTTTTGTGAGGGACAAAACACAATAGATTAGGCCATATGACCTCAACGTCAACAACTCAACCACTTCTGTTCAGTTCCTAGCAATATTTATTGTGGTACAACATTATCACATAAGAGTATGATACGTGTGATACGTGTTTTTATCTAGTGTGTATATATAACGGTAAAATGGTGGTGAGTCGACTTAGACCTTGTTTGATAAGTCTATGTATAGTCTATACTCTATAGAGATAGATGTGCACTGAGGTTACTGTTTATAAACAATTAGAAATGTATTGTTTCAAACTTAAAATGTAATGTTTGATAAAAACACACACCCTTAAGGTTAAAAATTGAGGGTCATTTTTATCATTTAAGCAGGTTATATATAATAGGTAAAATATAAATATGCGGTCGACCAAACAAACAACAAGGTCTACCATCCAGACACAAGATAACAAATGGGGAGTAAACCCTCCTATACATCTGATTATACAGCATCTGACGGTATATCTCAGACATTTACAGGGTCCACCGCCCATACAAAATATATTGAGGTAACAAATGGGAGCTATACCCCACCAACACATGTGGGTACACTGCCATAAAAAATATAACGAGGTAACAAATGAGAGGTATACCCACGAACACATGTGGGCACACCGCCCAGACACATAACTAAGAAGAAATTAAGATGAAGGTTTACCAAAGTATATGAGGAGTATTTTTGATAAAAGAAGCATATAGACGTTGAACAGTATCTCACATGAGCATCTAACTTTCTGTGAGAAATAGAGCCAAATTGTCCATATCACATGAATGTCTTTAAACATTCGTGATATAGACCATTCTACCAAACAAACTTTTGGCAAAAAAATGTCTAGACATTTTCATGATATACCAAACAAGGCCGAAGCAGCTCACACGTCGTCTCTTATCACAATCTTCATTTCACTTCTTTTTACTCTAAATATGTACTACAGTAATATATGTTGCTAAATTTTGAGTTTTAAAAAGCTTCAAATTATAAGATTGGGGCAGTGAAAATGAGCATGTTTAGGTAGATTTGTAATGATAATAAAAATAATAAGATTACGAACAAGATTATTTATTACAAAGTTGGGATAGCATTGATTGAAAGTAAGATGCGAAAAAAATTGTCTTATTGCGACTTGGACAAGTGAAGCAAGCGGAGATTAGTAACCCAAGAGTGTACGTAAGAGAATTCAATTAGAAGAAACAAAAAAGCTCACGAGGTATAACAAAACACGAAATGAAATTTCAATTTATTTCTTTTCTTTTTGGGAGATTAGCAACGCAAGATTAAATGTAATAGAAGTCAATTAGAAAAAACTAAAAGCGCACGAACGTATCCAAATTTATATTAAAAAGGGTAGTGAAGAAAGACGTGAAAATACTAAACGATGGAAAATGTCTCAAATAATACGCTAGAAGATTTCCATAATAGGCTTTGGAAGAAAAGTTTTGATCTTTGATTTTATAAGATAAATAATCTCAACTAGTGCTTTTAATGGTTACTACTTAACTCAAAACACAAAAACTGAATCTGAGCATGTCCCTGAGCCCACAAATTCATTCGGACTATATTGTATATAACTAATATTTTACTTCTTTTGATCGGCAACAAATATTTTATTTGGAAAACTAGTTTTATATGTATTAAATAATTTAAAATTAAGAACAAGGGGACAGATTACAGGACAGGGATAATTAATCCCTGTCCCCAAACGGGAATTAGTAAAATTACACTATCATTGGTTTGATTGAGTTTCAATCAGTATAAATTTATTTTGGCTGAAATTCTTTTTTAACGTCCCTTCAAAAAGGAGATCATGCGTTCAAGTATTTTAGAGAGTGATTTCAGCTATCTTCCAACTAGGAATTCTCATATATAAGGCACTACCTAGCACAAACTTTATACTAAAATTAGAAGAAAGCTATATGCACATAAAGCATGTTATGAAAATGCAGACTGACCTGCATTGAAGAAAATTGCCTTCTGCAATTTCCAAGTGTGTGCTTGAACAATCGGTGCACAAAAGGCAAAAAAGCTTGGTTGCAATTCTTGATGCTCCAAAATCCAAAACAAAGCACCCTCCATTTCACCTAAATTACACGCATGGAGATGGTCGTCAAGTTAGTAAGTTGAACCAATAACGTGTATTTCTTAGTTAGTCTCGTCACCAAATCGCACAATGTTGAGATCAATCAATTGGTTCGATATCACAATTCTCTATGGAGAAAGGGTATACTTATAATATATGGACACCAGGACTCACCTTTCGTTGTGGTTCATATCTGATGAGGTCAAATGCCAATTGATGGAGTAGTTAACAATTTGGACCCGAACTCGTAGACACCTTAAATCTAACCTGCATTTTTTTCATGTTTGGGGGACACAAAATATGTTTGCCATGAGAGACGTACGAATTGGGTCAGGAAACCCACACATTTCCACGACAAACCCACGCCTCTTGCTGGATGGGTTAAGGTTAGGTCTTCCCAACCTAAAATCTGAAATGATCATTGCATTTTACAAATGAGACCAGGAGATCTTGGTTCCTTTCTTTCCTGCAACAGTACATAAAACCAACGCTCAACATAGAGTTGGGAAATGGGTCAATGGGACGGGCTTTGGTCTGAACAGATGCAAGTATGCTTATCAGCCACTTTTTGTCAAGCCAGGCCATCACTGGCCCGGAAGCTGGAATCAGGCTAAGTTCACTCGGTCTCCAGCTAAACAGGTCGGGCCAAAAAATGCATGCCTACTTATCGATAGTGGCACACGGGCCGTTCACCCATTTTCCAGCTCTAACTCAACAATATGAGTTGTTGGGTTTTGTAATATCCTAGTTTGAGAGAGACTTACAAATAACAAGAGCCTGAAACATTTGAGCAGCGGCATGAACAAGTAGGGTATGGCTTATGAGGTATGGATTAGTCTTCAACTTTTGGTCAGAGGACACTGAAACACCACAGAACATCGACCAGCAATGGAAGAGTTCAAGTACAAATCACCTACCATGTTAATGAGAATAGCTTTCCTAATATTTTAATCTTAAACATTAAAACAGTTTTAGCATGTGAAAAACAAGTTACAAACAAACAAAACAAGGGAAAAACAGGGAAACACTAATTGCCTTAACCTCTGTTCATTGAAACAAACACTAGGTGATCCTCATGCAACGTATACCTCGGATTTTCATTATTGAGTTACACAGTTGAAACTGGACTATTCTTTTTCCTTTCTGACAATTATTTCAAGAAAAACACAATCTGTCAAGATAAAATTCACATAATCAATAATGACAAACAAACAAACAGGCATTGTTAAATACTCTAGATAAAAACAGTGCACATAAATGAATGTGTATAATGGTGAAATCCCAGTACTGTATACAATTTTTTTATATTGGTTACTAGTAGGAATATGCTCTTACTTGTCCTATTAGTCCCCATTTTGATTTTGGGCAGGCAGAAAATTATCAACTTTAGCTCATTACAACACAAGAAACTCCAACCCAAATTTGTCCAAAACTTGCGCTGTACTCAGCTTAGTAGCTTATTTCGAATTGGCTAGTCTAACTTGAGCTTCTTTTTTACAGAAAATTTACTATCCCTCCCCATCCTAAAATGAGTGTTCAATTTCTCATTTTTGTAAAAATTAAAGGCAAGTTAGTTAGAACTGAGTTTCCCCCCTATACCCTGGTAAGCATGATTTCAAGGATATTTTTTCATGATTCATGCAGAACTAACTTATGAAAGATGGAAAGTGGGTACTCATTTTGGAACGGAGGAGTAGATATTAGCAGAAAAGGGAGAGATGAAATATGTAAGCTTACTATATTTAGTGAGTCCCGATCCATTAAAGGCGAATCTTGTCCGGGAAAAAAGCACGAAGCCAAGCTTACTAGTGGCTGGAATTGCACCACTTACTTTTAAGCCAATAGTACCAGGACAATACGATTCCATACTTACAACAACCGTCGGCCTTGCCGGAGCTGCAGCATGCAGATCAACCACCGTGGGGCTCCGGCTGCACGACTGTAATGTGCAATCTCTGAACCAGTAGCATTGGCCCCAGTAATGTCCCTCTAAGACTACCCACATCTCAGTTTCTGTGATAGTGAGTAATATTAACCACATCCTGTTAACAATTGAATCAGCATTATCACTTTTGAACATCCAATTTCAAAAGTAAAAAAGATAATAATAATGAAGTGAAGCCCGGGCAATTGATTGGAGTGGTGATGGAACTGACCACGTAACCATGGGGAGACCAGGAGACAAGGTCATGGCCGTCCTGATTAAACCAATCATAGCCGGTAGTTTCGAGGAATGTTGCTGCAAAATAAGAGAAGTAAATGAGGGCACTAATGCTTGACTACTTTATGTTGTTTTCTAGTGGTTGTACTGTATTCATCAAATCATGAATTTAGATTTTATTTTACTTCGGGAAGTCAAAGAATTATTGGCTAAGAGGGAGCCAGTACCAATTAAATTAAACCCGATACAAAAAAAAAAGTTTTGGGATACACTAGGGCACTTCGTGCCAACAAATTCATTAGACCACGTGTACATGATAATTAATTAAGTGCTGTGTTTCATGGAATACGAATACGGCGGTACGTAATTTTTATAAAAACTATGATACGATACATTATAATAAGTTGGGTAAAAATAGTAAATGCAAATATATTTTTAGAAACTTATCCATAATAAAAATGATACAAATAATTACGAGTATCATAATCTAAAAACTAAAATAAGAACTAAGGATATAATATAAGGAAAACACAATAAGGTACCGTTTGGATTAGAAATTTGGTCCCATTCCTTTCATTCCCATTCGCATGTAGTAGTGCTTGGTTTAATTGACTAAATGATGAAATATTTTTAATCCAAACAAGGAAATCATTCCCATTCCGATTGTTAATTTTCATTCCAATTCAATCCAATCGGAACCTAGATGTTTATAACAAGAATAATTTGTTTTCAATATAATAATAGAATTAATATAAATGATCTTACATAGAGCATATATATATATATTTTTTTATCGGTAATAGGTACCGTCACCATGGAGACTCGAACCCGAGACCTCAGAGGGATTCCAAAGCATCTCAACCATTTGGATAGAGTGTTGAAGAAGAAAAAAAAATCCCATAATATAAGTTCCACGTTAAATAGGTAGATGACTATTTTGTAAGAAGAAGAAAAAAACTCTAAAAAAGAATACAATAAAAAAAATGTAAAATAGTATGATGCAATAAAAAATTTAAGACAAATCACTAATTAAAATAAGTAATTAAGTAATAAACTAAAATAAATAGAATATTATTCCAACACAAACGTAACATTCATGTAATTTCATTCTACTACTACCATAAATTGTAAAATATAAACTTTGGATATATCGTAGTTCCTAAATAATATTTCATCTTCACTTTGACGCAAATACGCATATCCAAAAACGTGTTGATTTTATTTTATTTCTATTTTTATCGTCTATACGCCACATTGCGGGTTCCATATGTATTTTGTCGTATATTTGGGCTCAGTTTGGATTGCATGAGAATAAGAATCAACAATTAGAATGGGAATGAGATTCCCATTCCTTTGTTTGGATTAAAAATATTTCATTCATTTAGTCAATTAAACATGATAATGGGAATGTAAGGAATGAATTGTTGATTCCCATTCCCATACAATCCAAACGGAGCCTTACTTTATTTTGATATGATTTAAATCCTAAATTGAGCAAACCATGTCTGGAATCAAGAGAGTGGTATCAACATATTATAGTAAGAACATGGTGAGTTTCTATATTTGTGTAAAGGGAAACAAAACTTGAAATTTACTCTGCGCCTTGGTCTGGTTCTTGTAATTTTACATATTAGATTTGTTTTTGGCGAGGCAAAGAGCTAGCAGTTTGTAATGGAGGGAAAATTTATAGTAAAGCATATATTAAAGGCTATTTCCTAGAAGTGATCATATAGGTAGCCACTTGCTATGACAAGATTGGTCAGGATCGAGAAAAGCTCATGGCCTTATGGGCATATCAACATAATTGATTCCTTTTGAAACCTACATCCAAATTGCATCACTATTCTCTGTTCTTTTCCCCATGAAACCAGTCTAATTTGGATGTCACATAAATTGGCAGTTCTTGCTGTCAAATTAGAAAACAGCTGATGTTTTCTTCAAGATAAGCAGGTTGCAATGATATTTAGGTGACAATAATAATATTCATATTTCACACATCACTTAGCGAAATGTGACTCACGCTCATCTAGAAATGTGTTTATGGGTTGCCTAATGACATTAAAGAATGAAATATTTTGGCAACCTAAAGGTCGTTCGTTTAACTATTTTTAATTGTTTGGGTATTTTCAAATTAAAATTCTCCCATTCGTTTAATTTTTTTAGAGGGCATATTTAGAATTAAAAGAAATCTATTTCCTTAAGGTGGTTGAAATATATTTTTAAAAGTTGAGTATTTCAAATTCACGAACGAACCTCTAGTGATGTAGCTTGGTGGCCGAGGGCCTCCCCAGTGAACAAATAACAGAAGAAATAAGAGCATGTGTATAGCAGTACCAGTCAATTCTTGCAACGTCTCCCCAGCCAATCACCATACATCTGTGTTGCACCAAGCTATTATCCACATCTGTCCACAAACCAAGCATTTAATCAAAAGAAGGTACTGGTAGTATGCAAACATTAATCGAATCAGTAATCACAATCACCGTCAACCTAATACATTGTTTACTCGATGCACCATTTTTAAGCTTAACTTTTTAGGCGTTTATCAAGCTGTGAGACCCTCTAGTGAAGAAAAGGGAAATAATAGTATGGCCCCACACTCTGCTACAAAAGGCAATTTCTTGAGTGCAAGTCAAAAGCACTGTGACAAATCACCTATAATTGAAGGGACCAACATGCACTTGTCAGAGTGCGGGTCTGTACTTAAGGACTTAAGAGATACTGTCAAGAGGAAGAAGTACCTCCTAGTGTCTCCCCAGAGTTGGGCCTCCGTCATGTTATCAACAGAATACTTTCTGTTAGTTCGTATTTTAGTCTCATGTTGGTATCAATAAATAAAGATGGCAAAAACTCGTTTGACCCTACATTTCATCTTTTAACATGGATGTTGTGTGATTTCTGTCAGTCTTTCTCGTTTATTTCAGAAGCACAAAGGTTAGTTAGCATATTATATCAAACTATTTTCTATTATAAGAAAATAAGTTACACTACCAGTGACAAGAAAAGGACTAAAAGACAGGAACATAAAAAATGGTGTTTTCATGAGAGCCAAAACATTAAACTCCTAAGATCTAGAAAGAAAAAAAGAGAGTGATCAACTTGTTCATGATTTTTTTGGAAAGTAAGAATAAGATCATCAAAGATCTAATCATGAGATGCCAATCTCATCTAACGTACCAGCTAATGAATTCCACATTCTTCCATTCTAACCACGATTTGAACTACAAAGGGGAGACATATCCCCTCAAGTAGATGGTTACCTACGAGAAAGAGAGACCCCTCATGTAATATACAGGAATCTAGGTTTACAGTTTCGGATTGATCTCCTACTTAGCGTTAATAAGGTCCAACCAAAATCCATAATAGGCCAGATACAATCAACTAGTTTTGATCAAGACTTGTCAAAGGTTAGAACTGATGTCTGTCTAAATTACATGCCATGCAAAACTCTTACAACCCCAAGTTCAAAAATTTATGGAGATTTCAACCAAACAGGGTCAGAATCTATCATTTCCATATACATTATTTTCTATTCATAATTAATTATTTCCAACCTTATCAATGGTATTGAGTTATTTGTGCTCTCTCTTTCATTATTTACAACCTTTCTCAGACAAATGTTTGTTTTGTGAAGGATCCACTCTTGCCTTTGTCTCTAAGCTAAAAGCCTTTTCTCTTTTCACGTGTCATTCTTGTTCACAGAGATGTTAATGGGGCACACTGGGATTCGACTAGGTAAACGGTCTAGGTCCAGCCGGGCTTTCTACAGAAACCCCATTTCTGATCCAGAGAATGTGAATATGATGGACTAACAAGGAAAACAACTTGACTCCACATGGCCATTTTACTGTCCCACAACAACAAAAATACCAAGGATTATACATGAGGTCATAGAGCCTCTTCTGGTAACTACTTGATAGTGTTAGATCAGAAAAGTGAAATAAATAAGAATAATTTTTTCTCCTGAAAATATGAACAATCAGTAATCACGGATCAACAAAAGAAAGTACATCTAGGTCTCAGGCTCTTGGACCATACACGATGGAAAGTGGACCGATAAGGCTTATTAATTGCAAACATTAACTCTTTAATGCACTATACAAGTGAAAACAGTTGTTTGATATATAAGTTTAGTCATACCCTTGGTGGCATATCAGATCCTATTGAAGACTCAATTCACTGCAACATAGTTAGGCTTTGGCATGTACGAACTTCATGTACGTTCAGTTACTTTTTCATGTTCAAGTTGGCTGCAAACACAACATTAACAGAAGTGAAATACCTATTTAAACACTAAATACAAAGGTCTTATAAAAGGCTTTCACAGTTTATTATAATCAATAAATCACGATCCTTTCAGCCAGAAATCTGCCACCAGGTGTGAATCAACCAAAACACATTGTGTCTCATAACCTTTTGCATACAAATGATGAAGATATTCATTTTCAATCCAAAGGTGTCCAACAAATATTGTCTCAAGTCCCATTGTTCAATAAGGGACCTTCCTGACAAAAATAAAAAACTACAATTTATATCAGAAAGAAAGATCCATCCTAACTCATACAGAATGGGCAAGGAATAAACAAGCCTATAAACACTCAATGTGACGATATCATGTATAATATTGTATCCAAGTATAGCTCACTGTTGTGATGAATCCTAACGAAAAAATCAACCTGCAACCGACTTTGCTCATAAACGTGACTTAACCACTTTCGACAGAATTAACAGCCTTTGGGATAGGGTCCCACTCTCCATTTGGCAACATGATTTGATCTTGACAAGAGTAGCCAACCAAATTCTTGTACCTATCTCTTTGTTCCTCTCTACCCACATTTATCACAGATTATTAAGTGCTTCCACGAACTATTTAATCTATTATTATATAAAATTCAGCAGCTAATTATAAAAAGAAGCACCTCTCACATCCTCCCCTAGCTACCAAAGTAATCAAAGCTCAAGTTTTGTGAAGACAGTTATCAAGATGAAGGTTGACTTCTTTCACATAAATACTTGGGAAAAACACTTCATCCTCTTTACAACTGAACATTTTTCTCTTTGTTGCAGTTACTCGGTTGGATGCACCGAAAGTTTCGACAAAATAGCAGTGAAACATTCAAGGAATATGGTATTGGTAAGTCATGTGAGGCTACACACATTTAGTTCTGACACTGTTCCGGTATGTGCAATTTACCCAAATTAATAGTCTAGGCACTTAAATCAATTAAGATATGTGTTCACTCTAGGGATATACAGTACAGCCTTGCATCTATTTGGATCCTTGAAAGTGATAGTGCAAGTTACAACCACGCAGATTAACTCAGTGTATACTAAAATATATCTAATATATGAGTTCAGAATCACAACTATTGGAGCCACATCCTACTATGACTGGAATGCATCCCTAGACTACCTTACATTTTCCACTAGTCAGCCTAAATATCATCCGAATTCTTTTAAAGCTTTCTTGTGTCAGGACACTCTTGTACTTGTCTTTCAGGGCAGCCATCACTTGACGAGCAATAC
>JAYMTJ010000323.1:0-12020 GCA_036897525.1 Pelargonium x hortorum | reverse complement strand
AATCCAAACAAGGGATGAGAATCCCATTCCCATTCCGATTGTTGATTCTCATTCCCACGCAATCCAAACGGAGCCTAAACCACCCCCCTCCACAAAATCTGCAAAGTCCCCACTCCAAACCTGTCCGACAAATTAAAAGACCCATCCAACAAAAGGGGAAGTGAAGTTTTCTCCGCCAAAATCTCACAACAATGACACCACTAGGCAAAGGGATTCCTAGCTAGCTAGCTACCAAATAATTTAATCAACTGGTAACACATGATGAATCAAACTCCACATGTAGCCGTTGTTGGACTCTTATGAATATCTCATTCATTTAAAAAATGTTCCTCGTTATCTCATGCTAGAGCGAGTGAAATATCTTTCCTCCACTATCTCCGAGTTCTTTGAAAGTACTCTCAATAACTATAAGATTATTCGATTTACAATAATAGAAGCCGATGTGACACTCGATCGGGTTCTACGTGCTGTTTTGTAATTTTGTGTTATATATGTTTTTGTTATGCATATCCTCTTTATGTATATACCATGGGTATAATATCTCTTTTGTTCACAGGAGTAATCATATATTGTAGTAGTAGCATCTTCCTTGAACTAACAAATTAACTTCATGTGAATATGACCAACAATTAATTAATCTCCAGAAATCCACATGTATTGTGTTTTCTTGAACTTTTATCGTTGAAGTAGATGCTAGTTGCATTATGCCTAATTGTAATTCTCATCCATAGAGAACTTTAATTTTGGAGTCCAGGAATTGAGCCTTAAAATTTGAAGAGTTCATATTGATGCAGGTTGGAAGGCAAGCAAATCATGTGGCTGATTTTATGGCCACATTTTGTCTTTATACTTTTTCGGATAGTTGAGTTTTATCTCACACTCCTATGGGTGCTTGTACTTTTTTTATCGAATGATTGTAATAGTATTCCTAACTCTCATGCTGTTTGGTCTTTTTAATCTATCTTTCCTAGCTTTTTCTGATTAAAAAAAAAGGGTTAATTGCAGGTCCTCCTATGTACTTGGAGCGTTTTGCAAAGACCCCCCTAATCTTGGTTTTGATCAAATTTTGTTAATTTTTCCGTTAAATTTAACGGAAAAACACTCTTCTCCTCACATGTCTTGCATATGACTGATTATTATTTTTAAATACCAATTATACCCTTCTTCTTCAACTTATACTTCTTGTTCTTGACAATTAAAGATTCCGGCGTCAGAAACTTCAAGTGTTTAAATATTTCGGCGCCAGAATATTCAAGTATTCACCAAAACTTTAAAATTTTCCGGAAATTATGATTTTTTTTTCCAGAATATGTGATTTCATGCCAAAATTTGTGATTTTTTGCTGGAACTTGGGTTGTACGATATGTGATTTATTGTACTCAAAATAAAATCTACCATAAATGAACAAAATTACATAAAATCACAATGATCATCAAAATTAAAATTGACAACTATATTAGAACCAAAATAATTCAAATTTTACAATTTTAGTCTAACCAAATCTAAAATAAAAACCTAATTGAACTCTAATCAAAACCTAATACACTCTTGTTCAAACCCAGATATCGAGCTGCTTGAGCCCTCTGTCGAAGCGGCTGGAGCCCGCCGCCGGAGGCACCCTCAAAACACTCACGACAAACTAATTTGAAAATAATTGAGACAAAGGGAGCTCAATGCCGTTCAGGACTGGCTACGCTGAAGCCTGCCGCTCCAACCCGCCGTGGGTAAGGGGAGTTCGAATAATTTTATCTTTTTGTTGGTTTTGAAAGATCTGATTTGGTAGGTGTTGTAGTGGTAAAAGTGAGAGAGAGATTCGTGGGAGATGAGAGTAGGTTAAGTTTTGAATTTCTTTTTAACTTTTTAATTTATGAAATTAATAAATAAAACAGAGATATTTTAGTCATTTTACTAGAAAACTTAAAGTCTTAATAGAAAAACAAAATCAAAACCAAATTTGAGTGTCTTTGTGGACGGAAAAAGTACAAAGGGTCAAGTTTGATAATACAAGGGTATTTGCAAAATGGGCAAAGTACATTTGATGTAACTCTTTTTTTTTTTTTGAAAGAATGATGTAACCCTTCTTAAAATTAAGAATTATTGAAGCAAAATTAATGGATAATATACCAAATATTTAAAAAATAAAAGTAAATGGAATATTAGGTAGTACGAAAGCAAGCCGATGGGAGGTGAGCCAGCCGAGACTTGATAATTTGTCCGTATATGAGAAGTCGTCCACGTAAGCATTCCTTTTCCTGGACCAAGCACGTCCAAATCGCCGATGCCTACTACTGCGACTACTGTTACACATTACATTTCTGTGCTCGCCACGTGTCCCTATATCATTCGCTACGCATCACTCCTTTTAAATATATACTACTAATTTATTTTTATTTCATTTCCTGCGCCACCACTTTTAGTTTAAACCCTCACCGGAACAGATTACTCGGAATATTTATGTCTTCATCGGAACGCCTCTGTGCCTAGAGAGAGAAGCTGCGAGATTGTTAATCTACAGACACATACAGCCAAATTAATCGGTGTTTTAAGCTCGTGATCGAAATTCAAATAGGGAAGCTTCTTCTGCAAATCTTTTTTTTTTCTCGGGAAAATTAGCAGGCAAGTGTGACTTTATTTTGTCATTTTTCTTCTTCTATTTTTGCTAGGGTTTATATGTAGAGATTAGGCAAGGAATAGAAGCGTTCTTTTTGTTTTTATTTTCAAATTTCAGCTCAAGCAGAATCCTTAGAAATAGTGGTAATGTCCAGAGAAAAGCTATGTGTGTTAGGTGGAGATTTCTGAGCTGTGAAAGATCAATTTCGGAAGGGAAGTACGTTTAGAAGTAGCGTTATGGTTTGATGATTGAGAAAATTTAGTTGATCAAATTGGGAAAAAAATGTTTGTTCTGTGAATAAGATTTAGAGAAACCGCTGTGAGATGAGGAACTCGGGCATCATATGAGGTTGCGACATGAGCAACGGTAACAGAGGAGGTGGAGGAGAGGGCGAACATGTGGTTGCTGAGGCAGAATCCAAATCGGACTCGCAGAATGGGTCCATTACAGCGCCGGAGCAAACCATTGACGAGAATCTGCTGGTAGACCCGAAATTACTGTTCATCGGGTCCAAAATTGGTGAGGGAGCTCATGGGAAAGTTTATGAAGGAAGGTCAGTGTATAGAAATTTTATATTTGAGTATTATCAAACATGTAGTGTAAAGATGCTCTTGAAAGTTGCAGTGAATCATTTTTAATTAGTAATTAAAATATGTTATGTGTGTTTGTTTTGAACTTACTAGATTATCCAGTGCTCATGAAAGAACTGCTGTATACAGGATGTTTGAGATTTGATGTTTTTCAATTTTCTTGGAATGCTGTAAATAGTTGTAGCTTTTCATCAAACAAACATATGATGTGGATATGAAGTTTGTGATAGAGGATGCTGTATTATGTTTCTAGAACTTGAAACCTGTTGTAGTTATTCAGGTTCAAGTTTCGTGCTTTTTCGTGCTTAATGTGGTATGATATAGTTTCTAACATATATAACATCAAGGCTTGTACATTCGTAATATGTACTTGTACAAATCATTAGTCATTGAATGCTGATCGAGTAAAGTATTTTCTCTTGTAAATTAGTTATACTTTCAATGTAGTCAAAAGAATTGTACACTTGTGCCTGTGAACCAAGTGCTTGAAAAAATAGTTTGGCATTGGTGTCCTCGTCACATAGGCATAGTCTAATCATTTTCCAGGTATGGCAATCGAATTGTTGCTATCAAGGTTCTCCATCGTGGAAGCACGTCAGACGAAAGATCCTCACTTGAGAGCCGTTTTGCCCGTGAAGTGAATATGATGTCTCGAGTCAAACATGATAATCTTGTGAAGGTAAAATAACAGTTCAATTATTTTATGCGAGTTTCCTGTTATGATTTTACTAATCTACTTATGGGATGTGTTTATGTACATATATTTGGTTATGTTTTTTGCATATCATGTTTGCTTTTCAAATATGTCTTCATTTTTTTTTCATGTTTACTTCACTGATCATTTTGTGCATCTTGTGTTTGTAGTTTATTGGAGCTTGCAAGAGTCCTTTAATGGTGATAGTCACAGAACTCTTACCGGGGATGTCACTCCGGAAGTACTTAGTTAGCATTCGCCCCAAACCTTTAGATCTTCATGCGGCATTGAGTTTTGCCCTTGACATTGCTCGAGCCATGGATTGTCTACATGCCAATGGGATTATACATAGAGATCTAAAACCTGGTACCATATGTCTGATCAAACTGCTCATCTTTATGAGTATATTTATTGATTTATCACAAGTGATTATTGTCTGCAGTTACTTATAAAGGTTATTTTGGGCTACTCTTTTCATGAGTGCAAGTGTTATGTTGGGTCTTAAACGTTAAATACATAGAAAAGAAAGAATTCAAAAGGAAAAAGAAAAAGAAAAATAAGGCTTATTTATGTATTTAAGATGACCGTACCATGCCTACTTAGATTACTGCTTATATACTGTGGTTGATTGATGTTGATAATGTTGACCACAGTGTAGCTGAATTTTTACTTTAAAAAGATTGCAGTAGTGATGTGTGACTATATGTTTTTACTTGCTAATCAGATATATGTGCCAAATTCAATAATGCAGACAATTTATTGCTTACGGCAAATCAGAAGTCTGTCAAGCTCGCAGATTTTGGTCTTGCCAGAGAAGAAACAGTGACTGAGATGATGACTGCAGAAACTGGGACATACCGCTGGATGGCTCCTGAGGTTTGTGCATTGTGTTTGGTTTTCGTTTCAGATGCACTTCTGTTTGACTAGAAATTTGACAATGAAGTATCTCGTCTATCTTAATCACTTATTCTTAATATTTCAAGCATGCTGTGTGAATAACTCTAGCTAATGATTAATAGTTTGGTAGTATAATGAATTTACAACCAAAAGATATTGTTTATCAAGCTGAAATCATTAGTTGGATGAAAGAATTGGTTCTGGAAAACATTATATGTGAAATCTCTTATCTTACTCTTTTCCCATGAGTCTACATATGTCTAAATTCTAACCTTGGTGATGAAAGCTTATCCTTCATTTGGTACTTGGTACTTTAAAATGTTGGTTTCAATAGGAAGAATCAACTGACTGGTGTATGGCCACTTGTACAAGCATAATGTTTTGTCAAGTTCTGCTATTGAAAGGGTAGGGTTGAAACCTTTGGTATTTATAACAAATCCTTCATACTGATATGGTTCTTTGTCTTATCATCCCACTCAAACTTTCCTGTCAAATGCCAGTCTCCTTTATGAACTATCTAAAAGTGCCTATGCAGTTATACAGCACTGTAACGCTGCGTCAGGGAGAAAAGAAACATTACAACAACAAGGTTGACGTTTACAGCTTCGGAATTGTACTTTGGGAGTTATTGACCAACCGTATGCCATTCGAAGGAATGTCCAATTTGCAGGCTGCATATGCGGCAGCTTTCAAGGTACCAAAGTTATTTATTTGTTCCCCCCATTTACATGCATTATAATGCTTCTTAAACATATACTAACAATTAAAATTTCGTCAAACCGCTCAATAACCTCCCGAAATATATATGATGGAAAAAACAAAGCTTAAATTTAGTTGCTGTAGTTATTTGCTTGATGATGCACAGGTATGTTTTCTAAGATCACTTTAACCGCCTCAAGGGGCAGACTTGGGAGTAATAGTTTCTTTGCCTCTGAATTTTGAACCAAAATTGGATACATTGGTTGGTTGATTTTAACAGTCTTCTTGCCAGATTACTTGGGGTACGTACGAGATAGTGGCTACAGTGATTAGGCATGCATTCTGCCATTCCCTAATAAAGTTAACTTAACAAAATGGTGCATTTCTTACAACCAGTAGGTCTTGCAGTTGGGACATGACTCCTCACCTCTCCTGAGCCTATCAAGGTCTTGCATCACCTAAATTTGCAACCCTTTGAGATTTACTTCTTAAAGTGTAGCATGCATTTTTTGTGTACTCTTGACATAGAACATCTTTCCATTATTAACTGCATTTAAGGATTGACATGCACTATTAACTCTTGATTACATGTAATCGTTGTTTCTATATACTTCATATTTTTGTGCTAAACGGGCTATCTGTTGGTAATGCAGCAAGAGAGGCCCAGTATGCCGGAGGATATATCCCCAGATCTAGCGTTTATTATACAGTCATGTTGGGTCGAGGACCCTAATATGAGGCCCAGCTTCAGCCAGATTGTTCGCATGCTTAATGCATTTCTCTTCACTCTAGCCCCCCCTCCACCATCCTTATCCGAACCTGACACCAACGAGGCAGCGACAACAAGTAAACGGACCATTACCGAGTTATCCGCACGCGCCAGAGGGAAGTTTGCTTTCCTCCGGCAACTTTTTGCTGCCAAGAGGTCAAGGCATTCACAATGAGCGGGTAATTTTTTTGTATCAACAACTCAAAAGGAAATTGGCATGACATATAGTAGACAACAATGGTATTACTAATGCAAAGGATCCATGAAAATGTTGAAAAGAGGTGTTGATGATTCAGAAACTTGTTTGGCCAAAAAATAAGGAGGAAATTGAGGAATATTGACATTATGTAGTTGACCCCTAATGTAAAGGAGACTCATTTATGTTCATACAAGTGTTGTCATCTTTTAAAAAACTAAAAAAAATCACACCTTGAACTGATATCTATTTATAGTACTCTGATTTACTGATTATAATGTCAATTATGAATTCTGGGTTTGTGTTGCAACATGAGGTTGTTGAATCCTATTCACATAGCTGGGTGTGAAACATTGCTACCAACTCCTTTGGACATTGACAAAATTGGAGATTATGCGATTGTGTGAACTTTCCTGTTTTAGTTGGTCAAGAAAAGAGGCTTGAAACGGCCTTTTACGAGCAATTTTACATTCCAAAATTACCGATTGATTCACTCACGTCAGAAGACATAATTATTATTGACAATTGGCCATGAACATCATGCATTTCATAATTAGTTAATTACGTTGCTTTGTCACCATAATTAGTATAAAATTATTCCACTACAATTTTTCAACGGCCAGCTTTGAATTCCACTACCAGTTTTTTCCTTTTCTTTTTAATAAAAAAATCTATTTTTCAACGAAGGCGAAGCTTGAGCTGAGAGCAAATACCATTAATTATCTCATTTTAAGAGAAGGTATACGGAGTATTAATTACTAATCAAACAGAGAGTACGAATAAACGTATCACCTATTGATTTTCCACCGTTGGATTAAAGTCAGAGTTGCACGTGCTGCTGATCAACGGTGTCTGTCAACATGTCAAGCTACCGTACGCGCTGTGAAATCAAGATAAAGAAGAGAGAGAAACAGAGGAGTCAATGCCCTCTCTCTCTGGTCGACAGATGTGTTCGTCGTAACTTGCAAGACAGTAGAAAAGTATACAGTAGAAAGAGAGAGATAGAGGGATTTGAGGGCTCGCAGATTTTTTTTTGTGTCGAGATAGTTCCTTCTGGTTCATTGATTAAAGATCCTGAGACGATTCAGAGCAAGCTACGTGAATAGCAATATCATCGTTTTCTGGGTTTGAAACTTGAATCTCCTCCTAAAGTTCATCTGGGTCAACCTAATTTGGAAAAATAGATATGGGTTTTTGATAATTTCTGTGTATCTTCTTCGTTAATCCCTCTTGAAGCCTTTCGGGTTAGGATAAAAGTGCCGCCTTTCCGGTTCTGGGTTTCAACGACTTTGTGGAATTGGGTTTTATTAGCCTTGGTTTGGCTCCGATGGGTGTTTGATTGGTGATGAAAAATGGGGGAAAATGTGGCAGCCATGCACACAGCTATCAACTCTGTACAGGCATTAGGGAGGGGTTTTGATGTCAACTTCGATACGAGGTTGCTCTACTGTAAGGGAGTGGCTGGGGCTAGGGGTGTGGAAGGTGTTGGAGAATGCCAAAGGGATCTCTGGTTGTATGATAATTTAGCTGTGCCCAATGTTTCCAGGGACATCAAGAGCTCTCAGGAGACCATTGGGCACCAGAGCTCCGGTGTTTGCACTTTTAATGAGGTATGCATTTTTTTCCCTTCTGTGTTTTCTTTGTTTAATTTTATGTGTGAAAAGGATTGGATTTTTTCAGTTTTGGGGATGCAGCCTTTGCTACTATATGATTTAATGGACTCACTTTTTGAGGATTAGGGGTCTTAGAATTGACTTCAGCTGAAAATTCCTTATCTATGTTGTGATTATCAGTTCAGTAATAATGCTAAACCAATTAATTTGGACCTTCCTTAATATGTATATGTTCCAGAGTAAAGAAGAATGATTACTCCCTATGAGTCTTTAATTGGGAATTTTGGTACTCTTGAAATCAAGCTTCGTTGACATTGGATTTGGCTAATTTTTGGATTGGTATGATCTTATGGCAGACATTTTGAACCTATAGCGAGATGATTGAGCCCTCGAGACTATAAGAAATTTTGACATTAAGTGGAATTTCTGTGGTTTTGGGACTCTGTCACAATCATTAATGGGCACTTCTATCCTACACAGTTCCTGAACTAGGAATTGTATAATTGTACTGGTTAACGTTGACTTTAGTCTTGTTGGATATCAGCCAAGTTACTTTATTTGTTTGTTTCATTTGCTTCTCATAGCATTTTGCATCTAGATTTGTGGGACAGGCTGGTCAGTTTTTATCATATGAAAGTTATGTCACATGATTTATCATCATGAAATCATTCTGTTTATTTATGGAAAAAATGTTCCCCAAATATTTCACTTTTTGTCTGTACTTCATAGTTAGTTTGTGTGTGTGAACTTGAGCATCCATGTTTCCTGCGCTTTTCTGCACTACATTGTTCTAACATACTTCTCATGATAATTAATGGCAGATGGTGGAATATTTTAATCAAAAGGCTAATTTATGTGGAGGTTTTCCTCTTGGTAGTTTTAATTCTGCGTTTAGCTTTACGGGCTCAAAGGATATTGATGCTTCAGCCACCAAGACCCTTTCTGCGGATGGCTATTATATTCCACTTGCCAAGGTTCAGCTAAAAAATTCACCATTGGTGTTGCAAGAAAAAGTCAAGCGAGCAGTCCCGACTTCTTGGGATCCACCAGCACTGGCGAGGTATGGATATTAAAATTATTGAAACAAGTGTATTGATGAGATATTCTCCAAATCTCCTGTTGCAACTAATTATTTGTTGTTTTTGACAGCTTTATTGAAAACTTTGGTACACATATCATCACATCTGTAACTATCGGCGGTAAAGATGTGATTTATATTAGACAACATTCGTCATCGCCTTTATCAACGATGGAAATCAAAACCTATATTCAGGATGTTGGAAACCAGAGATTCTCTGACACTGAAAGTCTCACAAGTTCAGGTCAAATGAAAGTCAAGGATAAGGTTAGTTCTGTTATATGTCTTCTGATATCTGTTCATTTTTATTTTTTTTAACTCTTGACCACAACAACTTCATTTCCTTTTAAATGTCATTTAATTTTGAATTTGACTTTTGCAGGGTGTGGATCCTCATTTATTTTATAGCCAAGGAGTATACCCTCAGCCAACTAGTGCCACGTATCCTACTGGCAAAGAGGTATATAGAATTTCCCTAATTTACTTAGGGCATTGCTATTGAACCTTGTTTGACTATTCATAGTTAGTTTGTACTTCATGTTTCTTTTTAATTAATTCCATCTGCTACATTGTCGGCTTGCTGAGTTACTGAAGCTTGGAGCCCTTAACTCATTATGTCCTATTTTGCGCCAGACTTTACCGTTATATTTCGGAGGAGGGGAGGAGATGATCTTGAACAAAGACACAATCAATGGGTAAGGACTGTTAGATCTTCTCCCGATGTCATTGCGATGACTTTCTTCCCAATCACAGATCTTCTAGATGGAGTAACTGGAAGGGAGCATCTGATTCGTGCTATCAGTCTATATCTTGAATGTGAGAGCACTTTAACTTCATCACATGCTAGCTGGAATGTTTTTCCCCCGTCTTATATTAACAATGATAAAATATTGCTCCTAAGTTCCTAACTATGGACTTTGTAATTCTGTCTGGGTAACTTCGTGCAGACAAGCCTCAGGTTGAAGAGCTTAGATATTTCCTAGAGTTTCAGGTTCCTCGTGTATGGGCTCCTTTACAGGATAAGATTCCGGGTTTCCAAAAGAAGGAACCTGTTTGCCCATCTTTGCAATTCAGTATGATGGGGCAAAAGCTTTATGTCAGCCAAGAGCAGGTATGACCATTTGATTATTATGTAGAAATTTTCTAGTATTCCCATATCCTTTATGGAGAATTTTGCCCCTGAAAGGGGTACATGGCTATTAATATTAGGTTGGTGAGTGGAGGGAATCATATACCTAAAAAATGTGTTTGGGGTTATAATTAATTAATCCTATGAATGTGCGAGAAATGGAAATCTATGACATTAGTCTTGTAACCCTTCTATACTTACCACTTACCCCAATACCCCATTACCCCCTCAGTACATAAAAGATTAGCTAACCTCTTCCTTACATCAATCAGACATGCTTTTATTTGATTCAGCAGATCATTAACTAGTTTCAATTAAACAAGTGGATGCCGTTTTCTTTTGCTTGAAGTGCCAGAATAGTTATCCTGCTTCTACCAGTGTCAATCTGAAAGTCTTTCAGATAATGGGGTTTTACTCCATTTGTAGTCCGCTTTCTCTAAAAGTGCCTGCTTATTTCTGCATTGCTATGGAGAGTGCCTAATTCTAGCCCCATCCACAAGGGGTCCGGGTTTGCCATGAAAGAGGCGTTCCTTTATCAGTTTTTTACGCTCATTTACTCTTCTGTTTAGATAGCATTCGGTTGTGTCTAATGTAGCACCCTGAGTAACTCGTGATACTATGCTACCACCCATATATAGTTGAACTTCTAAGTATTGTGTTCTTTTTTGTTGTCTTATAGTGTTGACTCCCTCCGCCCCGAAATAAGTGTCATTTCTGTTTTGTGAAAAATTAAGAAGTTAGTTAAAGTTGTATTTTCCCTCTTTTATCCCCATCCACATGTGTTGTAAAAAACATAAGGGATACTAACTAACTTATTATAGACACACTATTGGTAATTTATAAGGAAAGAAGACTTCGGGACGGAGAGAGTATCAATTTTATTTTTGTTTTTTCATATAGGTACAGAATTCTGTAAAGAAACCATCATATCTTAGGTGCCCAGACTTTTGTTATGACACTCACTTACTATTTTGGCCTAATGTGAATGCAGGTTTCAGTTGGGCGTAAGCCTGTAACTGGTTTGAGGTTATGTCTAGAAGGACCCAAGCAGAATCGTCTTAGTATTCATGTTCAACATTTGGCATCTCTTCCAAAGATCCTTCATCCATATTGGGACACTCACGTTGCCATTGGAGCCCCCAAGTGGCAGGGACCTGAGGAGCAAGACAGCCGGTGGTTCGAGCCAGTGAAATGGAAGAACTTTTCTCATGTGAGCACTGCACCAATTGAGAATCCCGAGACCTTCATTGGTGACCTATCTGGAGTTTATGTTGTCACAGGAGCTCAGCTTGGCGTGTGGGATTTCGGGTCAAGAAATGTCTTGTACATGAAGCTTCTATATTCTAGGCTACCAGGCTGCACAGTTCGAAGATCTTTGTGGGATCATAACCCAAATGAAACGTCAAAGAAGGTGATTCCCACCGGAAGTACAACAAACAATGCGGACTCAGGCGCCGCTTCAAGAGGCAGCACTGCGAGCAACAAGTTGGTGAAGTTAGTAGACATGTCCGAGATGTGCAAAGGGCCGCAAGATCCTCCAGGTCATTGGTTGATTACAGGTGGAAAGCTGGGTGTGGAGAAAGGGAAGATTGTTTTACGAGTAAAGTACTCGTTGCTAAACTATTAGAGTATTCAGTTCACCTCTAATTATATATGGTTTTGTATGAAAAATGTGCAGTGCTGCTTTTGTTTTGGGTAAGTGGCTGTGTTTTTGTTACATTATTAGATGGGTTCATCATGCGAG
>JAYMTJ010000322.1:0-12040 GCA_036897525.1 Pelargonium x hortorum | reverse complement strand
GACCATAATGATTTAAGAGCAACTTGTTAGAATTGAAGAGAACAAAACAAAACTAATTTGATGGAAAAATATTAAGCAGCCAACATTTCCTTTTATCAATAGATTAACATGTATTAATATAATTATTTGATTAAACAGAGACGACATTGTTCACAGGAGAACAAGTACATGAACAAGACAAGCCACCACAAATGAAATTCTTTAATTATGACAACAAATTAAACAACATAAACACAAAATAAAGGATCAGCATATGATCAGCCATAAACATGCATTTAGACCAATTTCTAGTTAATGGTCTCAGAAATGTCAAGACCAACATCAAGAGTCCAATTCTGGAAAGCGCCATGGACGAAATCATAATGGGCGCCTCTGAGAGCCAAAGTGTTGCTGAGAACAGCGTTCCTCACAAACGGATAGGTCAATAGGTTCGCAAGAGACACATTCACAGCTTCCTTCTCGCAATGGTAGCATTGTTCCTCAAATGTTGCATTTGGGTGTTGGGCTAACACCTTGTCCTTCGCTGACTTAACAATTAGCATCCAATCTTCTACAAATTCGCTGTAATATATATATATTTATATAACTTGTCAGTACAGTACACATCTTAATATAACGACTTGAATGCTTAATCGAGATACATCATTAAACTTACCTTGTAATGGTACCGTCAGCTGGGATTTTCATGAGGCCTTGAATACCCCCACAGCGGCTGTGTCCCATGACCAAAATATTCTCCACCTGCACAACATCAATGTTATGTTCATACTTTCACTAAATTTATAAAAAGAAAATCTTCATATTGACCAATTTTGGTGTATATATATATATAAAAGTTACATGTAAATGTGTGACGGCGTATTCAAGGACAGCTCCAACTCCGGAGTACTTAATCTGCACAATTAAGTTAAAAACTCAAAGACATTAATTAAGATAATGATAAAATGAGCTTAATTTGCTTAATCAATCACAACTTGGATGAAATTAATAATAACCTGGTCATAGGGAGGGACAATGTTAGCGATGTTTCGGACCATAAAGCTCTCGCCTGGCTTGAAATTCAAAACGTGGGATGGGCTAACGCGAGAGTCCGAGCATGCAAATGTCAGAAACTGCATATAAACATACATTTTATTAGCTTAATTAAGTATCACAAATTCGTATATAGACTCAAATCTATATAAAAAGAATGTTACTGTTAACAAGATAGTACCTTGGGGTGTTGTGCTTGAGCAAGATCAGCAAAGAATTCGGGGTACTTACTGAAAAAATACAACTCAATAAATTAAACACTATATTGAATATAGAAATGAAAATTACATGTGTTTTTTTATGTACTCCTCAAAATCAATTGATAATTGACTTATATATGCAACTATAACTAACATATGTCGTCTATGTTTTGAATAGTAGAAAATTGGCGTATTTCGCCTCTTTTGTGTTTGGCTTCAATTTACTTTTTTTTTTATTATGTGTATATATTTTATCTCCTACTTGAAAACTAACAATAAATTGAGTATTTTTGCCGATAAAAAAAATAAAATACTTTTCCTATAGAATATATATAGTTGATTCCCACTAATTAAAATCATGAATCTTATAAACCAATTATGAGTGACATGTTTTCACTTTCTCTGTCCTTTCATGTCCTTTAATTTGGAATCTTCACTTTATAATATACAACAAACGGTATCTTCTAAATTGCTTATCATTTAATTATCACCCACTTTCTTTTTTCTTTTTTCAATTATCACAAAAATGCAATAACTATGTATAAAGAAGTTTTATAAAAAAACCTACTCGAAGTACTGTGTCTTGAAGGTGCAGAATCCAACCCGGATCCGCTCCAGCGCGTCGAAGTTTTTGTCAGCACCCGCCTCCAGCTCCGCCGCCAACTTCTTGATCTTCACGGCGGCCACGCTTCGGAGGTCACAATCCTCACTGATACAATAATCATTATATTAACCCAAATTAAAATTTATAACTTGGAACTCATGAGCAACCAATAGTAGTATTAATTATTAGTAAAATACCTGACAACTATCTTGGATAGTTCAGCAATGGCTTCCTCGTACGACACTGAATCCTTAGTAATGTCGGCCATATCTTCCGGCACTTCTTCTTCTTGTTAATTAGCTGTAAATAAGGTACTATACATGGTGAATATCATGTAGAGTTTTTATTTATTTATTTTAATAATGAAATAATTAGAGCTGAAAAATCACATTTCAGGTCAAATTATAATTATCCGACTTGAAAGTTAGTCAATACGGGCTCACGTTAGGTGTCTCATTATTCGTACGCAAATTGTCAACTTTAGAAAAACAGTAAAAATGAAGTGAAATCTACGAAACCAACTCCATAAATAAATAAATAAATAAACTTACCACTAAAAAATAGACCTATTATACAGCACAAATGAAGAGTATCAACTCCATAAATAAATAAATAAACTTACCATTAAAAAATAGACCTATTATACAGCACATATGAAGAGTATATTGATTGCAAGGAGCTAGAGAAAATAAATATTTTCTAAGAGAAACAGAAATTAAAGTATGAACAATTAGTGAAAGAGCACACTAAATAAAGTACCTTTTGTACGGTATGTTAACTCTACTAGAAAACGAGGTCTAAAGAGAGAGATGGTGAGCTAATTAAGAGCACTAATGCTTAGCAAATGAATTGGTGTGAAGAGATAATGAGAACTGGTAGTCTATTTATAGAGCTCATGAGACCTCCTGGTCATTGGCCACATAAACATTTTTAGTAATTTTATTAGTAAACAAAGATAATAAAAACGTGTTGCAATTATTTCAAATTTCTATTTCTAGGAATCATGACTTTACTTGCTGGAGTCGTTTGGCCTTGTCCGGTGCACTTTGCTGTAATTTTTGTTTCTTAATTATAAAGCTCAACAGTTTTTGACAAGATTTGTAAATAAAAAATTAAGTTCAAACTTGCCTATTATTGTTCATGATCATATTTTAATTGTTTGTTAAGACTTGGGAGTAGTTATAATTATGCTAGCTTCTTAAAGCATGTATTAGGTGAGTTATATATATATAATATCACTTGTAATTCGTGAGTGTATATTTTTTTCTGTTTGAAATACCAGCTCAAAAGAGTTTAGACTCAAACAATTAAGTATAGTACTTGAATTATTAAAACGTCTCATTAAATAGTTTTTTATCCATGTGTTAGATATGTTGCATCTATATTTGTCCAAGTTAGTCTTAGAGCTTCACCCTCCAAGTCTTACGTTGTGGAGAACAAAATTGAGGGATTTAGTCCTTGGTCTTAATTTCTAAAGCCTATCCAAAGGGGTAGCGCACCGTTAAGTAAAAACAGAGACTTTGGTGTTGATCCACAAAATTGCCTTATGGGTTAAGTGTAAGAATTTGCTATGAAGAAATCAGAACAACAACTCGTTAAATTAAGAGAATTTTAAAAAAAAGTTATAAAAATGGGAAGTATAGAGATAAACTCTCAATATGAAGTATGAAATTCTCTTTTTCTTGTTAAGAATGAAGTATTTATACAATTAACTATATTATTGATATGCCACTACATGTGATTGATTAACAACAAAGTATGATACGCTACAAGACCCACTTGGGCGCTTGGGTCCTAACATTTTTGATGTGCCATTCGCGGGTGATGAGTGGACCTTGGGACCTATGCACTCTTCAAGCTTCACGATTTTTTTTGAAACACCTACAACTCTGGATGGTGTCATTGTCTCCTATCGAGATAGGAAGCTTAGTTTGAGCGAGTCAGATGAGACAGAGATCTTAAGGTGGCCCGATAAGCGGGGCTCCCTATAAGGTTTTTGGTGTTTTTTTTTATCGAGAAAATAATAAGTGTTTTTAGATATCTTGTTGGATGACTTAGAGGTGCGGGGGACTCCGCTTGGGGGAAAGTAGCTTGTTAGGTATCTTAAAGAGGTAGGATGTGTCATGTGACTCAAATGACTTGGCCCGAGGTGTTCGGGACATATGGATGAGTCTTATCGGGCGTGTTAGCACTATCCACGAGTTGGCATGTAGGACGTGCGAACGCTCCACAAGCTTGTTTGTTGGACACGTGCATTCCACAAGCCATGTTCATCTGATGTGCGAGCACTTTGCAAGCACTTTTCAGTTGTCAACATCGCAAACTATTTTTAGCGTATTTCGAAATGTAGTTGGGCTTTTGTTGAGACAAGACATTCAATGCGAGACTCTTGGTTGCCAGCTTTAGTATAGTTACATCGTTCGTTTAAGTTGTTCGGAGACTTGACTTTTTAAAACTCAATCCATTTGATCTTGATCGTAATTTTATGCTTCCATACTATCACATTTTGATCGCAATCATATTTAATATCCAACGTGACATTAGGAATTTATCCGGAAGAAACTCAAAAATGTGGATAGACAAGAAACACAATCTCAAAATAGTAATTACAGAGATATCTTTAACTTTGAGATCTGCAATTTTGATAGTAAAAAACGTGCAAATCTAGATATAAAAACAATGGTCCTATACCATGAACCAAGCAAGAAGCAACCCAATTTGTCTGATTCAATGAAGAAAACAACAAACCAGGCATTATTTTATTATGCAAAATGAAGTTCAGGAGAGAAGAGAACATGTACATAAGTACAGATCCAGCAACATAGGAAAATTAACATTAGAAAATAACTATAATACACGAGTTGCATGGTCACATTCACATTCACATTCACGCACACTGAGAAGCTGAGAGGCTGAAACCAAGATCCCATACTTCGAAAGTACCCTTCACGAAATCGTAGTGTGCGCCTTTCAATGCCAAGCTTTTCTTCACCACCGCCTCTCTCACGTATGGATATGTCAATAGGTTCGCAACCGACACATTCACAGCCTCCTGAAATACAATACACATACACGAACACTAATCAATTCATTTCTCAAACAACACATGGTCAACTATATGTGCATATCGTACGAAGAACATGTAAATGAGCAAGATAAAAGTTCTAATCTGTGAAGGGTTTTGGAAATAATCTTAAAAATCGTAAGTACAGACTTTTGTCGGTAAGAAAATTTATCCATTTGTTCGATGCCATAGTGCCGTCGGTTTGCAAATAGTAATTGGTTTGAAGAAAATAATCTATGAGCTCGAGATTTGAGATTTGAGCTACGTAGCTGGTTCGTAACTTAAGGACCAAACAACTTGGTTGCACTCTCAGTAGCATGGATATTGAGATTGCAGACGGGGAAAAAACTAAAAAGTGTCTTAAACTCATAAGTTCATATATCTAAATCTTGCTTAACGTGTCTTTATATTATATTAGTTTCTTTGGACCGCCATCTTAATTGTGTTTCAGCAAAGATAGTTAATATAATAAGTTACCTTCTCGCAATTGTGGCACTGCTCCTCAAAACTTAAACTGCTCAATTCAGATTTCACCTTGTTCTTCGCAGTTGAGCAGATTTTGACCCAATGCTCGATGAAATCGCTGAAAGTTTGATGCACAAAGAAGGACCGTTAGGAGATGCATAACTCTATGCTTACTTGTAATGAAATATTTGCGTTTGCTTGTGCACTACACAAAATATTAAGATTTAAGGTTAATGAGACTATATGGAAATTGATCTACTCCGTCTTATTGACAGATTCAATAGACCTTTTTGAAGATACAGAAATGTTTTCACCCAAACAAACAATAGAGAAATCTGCTAAAGCCAAGACTTTACGATAAAAATTTTGTTTTAATTTCTGAAGTCCTTTAAGAAATGACCAAGATGTACCATTATCAACCATTCAAACTTCCTCCGACATGTCAAGTCACAGTCATTAACTTAACTAGAGGAAGCGGTCATATGCTATTCTAATGCAAATGATATTATGACACAAACAACATATGTAAACCACTTACGTCTTAATTTGCTAAAATAATCAGTTTGATGATGTATTGTGAGCAAAAAGGAAAAAATATCTTCTCCACGAAAAAAGCAGTATAGTTTATTGATATGTGGTAAAGGAAATTGCAGTCAGAGTTTCATTATCTTTTGAATGCCTCCAACAATATGGTACCCACACCCACCACAGAGTAAAGAACCCGGCCCTATTGTACCTATACATTAATGGGTGCTAGATAAGAAAGTGATATGAGACACTTGTCGATGCACTATTGGAGGTAGAAAATGTAATCAGGTCATATTGGTGGAACTAGAGTGGACAAGATATGAGAAGTCATTTACAAGATGACTGTGCTTATCACTTCACCTTTCTTTTTCTTTTATTTATTTATTTTTTTTTTTTGAATGAACACTTCACCTTTCGTAATTCCAGTATATACTTTAGATAATCATCTAGTTAAGGCACAGAGTGTTTAAGTTGTGCTTTGCGTAACTGTGATAAAAAGGGTTACCTATTAGTGGTCCCGTCATCCGGGATAGACATGAGCCCCTTTATACCTCCACAGCAACTGTGACCAATAACAACAATATTCTCTACCTGCACAAACTTTCTCTCTTAAAATCCAGTTCAAAGAAGGAAAAAGGCACAGAAGAATAAAGAGAATGATTGGTCATTAAAGACGAGTGATCAACTTCCTATTATAAATATGATGATGTGGGTTCAGGACAACCCTTCCATTATTGTGCATCCGTTGTTGTTTTTATTTTGTTAACCAATTGGTATATGCTCAGTATTATACTCATGAAATCTCTATTCCTAATGAAGCTAATGTGTCGATGAGAAATGTGAACCACAAGAAATTACTTTTGTGGTTTCAACATTAAACACAACTCATTTAGGGGTGCATGCTTTCTTTTTTATCGGTATTTTCAAATCAAAAGGTTCTTCCTAAAAATAAAAGGAGAGAGATTCAGAGAGCTTAAGGGCAACTTGACTGGGTCATGTGGGCATTTGATATTGAATTAGAACCCAAATTAGAATGGATGAGGGTAGTGTGGGGCATGCTACATGACTAGACATTTTCATGTTACCCCCACTACTCTCCTTCGAATAAGATAATGCGAAACTACCAATACCATCACTAATGAAGCTATTGATGTGGAAAAATAAAGTCAACTGTTTAAAAAGAATGGCTATTATATTCACCTTTAGATGCACAACTGCATATTCAACGGCTGCCCCCACGCCAGAATGCTTTGTCTGCCCCAACCACAATACCACCCAAGTGACAATTAGATTAAGAAAGTGTCAACAAACAGAAATAAATAAGCTTCTGAAAAGTAAATTTCCAACATAAGGTCTGTAACAATAGCATGTCATGGGTAATATAATTTGAAATCACATTTTATCCAAGTAGGTCTTCCCAATTCACAAGTGGAGTGATTCGTGTTAATGAGAAATGAGAAAACTACAATTTTTAACCCTTTGATTCAATAACCAGAAGGTGCAGTAATGAGCTAAGACCTACTGCCCATATGAAGAGGAATATTTTCATTTTTAATGACCGACACATGTACACTGTACATAATAATTCATTACCACACCTGATCAAATGGTGGGACCATGTTGGCGATGTTCCTGACCACAAAGGCCTCCCCTGGTTGAAAATTCAAGATGTGGGAGGGCCAAACTCGAGAGTCTGAGCATGCAAATATCATAAACTGAAAAATATAACATTATGTTAGTACCATCCAATTTATGAGTCACAAAGAAAATTCTTGTATATAAATTACTAATACGAACACACAGCAGAAAGAGACAACTAATAATTTCACTGAAATTAAGAAGCATTTTGGAGGTAACAGAACCTTGTGTTGGGACACAACAAAACCTAACCATTTTATTATTCATTACATCCACAACTATTGGACTCCAAACAAATCAGCAGATCCACCTTTACACATAAGTTTCCTTTTCATCAAATGACATAGTAAAAGCTAACAATAAAATATAGAAACTCAGCTTTAGTCAACCCTGTTATCTACAAACACTAGTTTTTCCAAAGCTTGATCCAATCACTGGGACCCTGGGTTGGTCCTAGTTGGATCATCCAATATGGTTTTTGGATGACACATTTCCCAGTAAATGGAGCCTTTTCCAGCAAAAATAATAATAATGACCATTAAAAACCCAACAAGCAACAGAGAAAAAAGAGAGCATGACACAATTAACACCACAAGAGAGCATGAAAAAAGGGGGCGTTCGTTTAAGAAATTATAATTGAATTTCTAGGAATGTAGGATATGTTGAGAATTAAAAATTTATAATTATTGTGTTCGTTTAACTTTTTGAGAAGGACAAAATTGTAATTAAAAAAATATTCTCTTTCCTAAGATTAGTTAAATAAATCCAAATTTTTAGGATTTGAAATAACACCTCAACCATGGTATTTCACTGACCTTGGGACTCTGTCCTTTTTTAAGAGGTTCATACACATCAGGATTCTTCCTGAAGAAAGGCAAGCAATTAAGCAACAGTCAGTACTGAATCAAGGCCAATTTTCAGAACATAAATTTTTCCCAGTTTCAAAAACTTTCATCTTTGATAAAAAAAAATCATTAAATTAAATGGTCCACTTGCCCTCATTGGAGATAACCATATCACAATTCATAGCTTATCAATTATCACCCCCTTTGGTTTTTTCAACAGCACCTATATATTCCTCTGATAACCAGCTGGTATTTATAATTATAAGCACAGAGGAAAAGATAATTCAACCATAAATCAAAAGGGTATCTGACTATTAGTTGGTGAATTTTAATTTCATTATTGCATATGATAATTAAAGCAAAAGCATATTCCAGAGAAGGTTCAAAGACAAAAACAGTACTCATATTTCTCCGTCTTGAAATGGTGGAACCCTGATTTTAACCGCTCCACCGGATCAAACCCTTTCTCGGCCACCTTCTCCAGCTCCTCCTTCAGCTGCTGGATCTTCGCGGCGGCGATGTCACCGAGATCGCATTTCTCGCTGAGAAAGAAGAGAAACCGTCAGATAAGCAGCCAGGTCAAGGTGGGCCCCGTTAAAGATAAGTAATGAAAAACGCGCTTTGGACTCCTCGATTCACTCTTGTCATTTTCCGGAGAAAATTACGAGCTGTTTGGATGAGAATTGAGGAACGAATCGAACCGAAAAGAAAATTTGAGTTCACAATTCCCTTGCGTTACCTGACAAGCTTCGACAACCCCTCAACGGCTTGCTGGTAAGACTCTGTCGCCATATTTTCCTTCTACTGCGATCATCAACTACCTCAATTAATTATGATTAAAAAAATTGATTACAGACTACAAAATCATTGAATTGACTTGGATATTGATTCCAATTAAAGGTCCGATTTCGCAAGATTCGAAAAAACAACGTAAAAAACAGGATCACGATTCACGAACAGTACTCATCCAAAATCCACAAATCAACTCTCGCAAACGTAATAGTTGAATCGAATTCATCAACGCTAACAAAAAATGATTAGATAATGCAATTCGGAAACGAGTGAGCTGTTGTGAAATCCGATTCCGATCAACAGTGGTTGATACAAATAAAGATCAATGAATTGATGATGAACAGAAATGAAAAAAGGAATAGAGTATTGAATCGAGAAGTGTTTGGGGAGAAACAAAAAGGAAGGATCGTACGGACCTTTTGATCGGGAAGAGATTAAGACGAGAGAAAGCAAGTAGACCAACAAATGACAAATCACTTCCGTTTGGAGAGGCTCACTTTCACATGTCACTATTTATCGTGGAATGGAGTGTAGTGTTTTTGGATTATTTGCATATTTGTGAAAACAGTTGATAATTTGTAATTGCAAGAATATGGTTGGTAACTTCATTATGTTGTCCATATGTTAAATTGAATTTACATCTGATTTTGTTTTATGTATGTCATTTTATTTTTTATTTTTGTTATTTAAAATGAAGAATTGTTTTGTTTTCTTTTTTTAAGAAAATAATAATAATCACACTTTTATACATTAAAATTTGAGATTACATTTAGATGATGCAAAAAGCACGGCGAATAGATCAGATTCTACAATAGAACCTACTACAACTAGGCCTAAACGCATTGTTGGAAATCTGGAGGTTTCAGCCTCTTATGCAGATCAAAAATCACTATAGCTAGGTGATCTTGTACCAGTGTTTTGCGATGCACACATCCTTTGATGAGAAGTGAGTAGTAAGGAACGCTTCTGATAGCTAGCATGAGTACAGGGCCTGTGTTAGGCTGACACTGTTTGGAGAACCCGCGGTCCCTTGAGACTGCTGCGTACCAACCTGAATACGAGAGTCCTTTAACATGAGAAGATCATACTCGAATCGGACCCAATTTCACTAGACTGGCCAGCGGCCCTTCGTCCTCAGAGACAGAAAAATGAGATTGTAGGTTATCGGGGTACAAGTACCCCTCTGGCCCAACCCGAGCCCAACCCAAGCACAAGTTGCCAAAAACCATAGGACTCATTCCAGATCGCAGTTCTGAGACGCCGGACCCGGATCTCTTCCCGCTGATTCCCTCATCTGTGCCTCCTCACACGGCAATGAGGGCGGAGCCTCCCTCCATCTGGTTCCATGGGTCACCTTGCCTCATCACGACCACACCCTCTCATGCACAGAACCCCTTTGACGTAGAGACGAAACTCCATCTCCTTCATCCTTAAAATCATCCTCCGAGTCGGATAACCGCTTTCATCCAGGATTCTCCTTATCCATATCTAACCCTCCCAAACAGTAGACTACTTCTCGGAATCCTAACCCTTAAAGGCTAGAAAATGTAACCTTAAATCCTTATATTTTGTTGTTTTAGATGAAAATAGAAAACTAACTCTAGAACTGACTGTACTGTGATTATTCTTCTTGTCTCCTTGCCGGAAATACACGGAAAAACCACCAAGCCGTCGATTGCTGCCATAGATGAAGAAAAAGAAGAAAAAAATCCTAGCCGGCATCCCAAAGCCAGAGCATGACTATAGTATTGATACTTAATTAGTGCATATATTAGAATTTTTTTTATCGAAAAATGTACTGATTTTATTTAAATTTCTAAGACATAAATAAATAAACAATACATATTTGGAGTGAGACATAAAGTCATCATATACATCTTGAAAAAGAAAAATCGTTAAACCAATTAACGAATTGACTCTTAAATTTCTCAAAAAAATTGGGAACCAACGCATTGAATGAAGACTCGAAACCTTAAAAATTGACTGGACGTCTCTGATGATGATATGAGATCGGTGGAGAAATTGGGCTGTAAAGGCGACGCAAGTGGCCGAGAATGAAAACCGGTGGGTCAGGGCCTGACCGAGAATGAACGGCAGCAACGCAAGTCTGAGCTAAGACGAAGGCGGCGGTGCAAGAGGTTGTGGAATTTTGGGTGAGCGAACGGCGGGGCAGACTGGGCGGCGGCGGCAGGATCTGGGTTTAGGATGCGGCGGCGATGGCGCAAGAGGTCGTGGCTTACAAGCGAGGAAGATTGAGCGTCGACAGAGCCCGCACCTATTGAGAGACCAACGACGACTTGAGCACCAGAGGCGGAGCACGAAGGCGAAGCGACAAAGCCACGGAGGTTTGATGCAAGAAGAGTTCGTGACCGGCGTGACTAGTTGAGGACTGGAGGCAGGGAGCAAATGCCGAGACTGGGGGGCAGATTAGAAATTGGCTGAGGAAAGAGGGAGAGGATGAAAATGAGAAGGTAAAAGGGGAGATGGGAAGGGTGGCTCGGAGACAAGAGCCACCGGAGAGGAGTGCGACGCTGGATGGGGAGAACGAGGGAAAAAATAGGGTTGGGAGTGTTTAGGGTTCTGTTGAGAGAAGGTTTCTTTTACTCTCCTATCAACATTCCTTTGATTATGGTGCATGTATTATAATTATTTAGTTAAAGTTGAGTTTAATTATTATATTATTGTGTATTGTTGTTGTCACGTTTTAAACGAATGTTATCTAATTTATTTTATGGATATTGTTGAAAATTTATGCATAAATAATTTCATCGGAGAGTATTGGTACTACATGCTCCTTCACAAAAGTTCACGCACAATAATGAGATCCCATAAAGAGTTTCAAAAAGTAGTGAAGGAGTTTTAAAAGATCCAT